>MJUU01048567.1:33677-60812 GCA_002080025.1 Modiolus philippinarum | reverse complement strand
TTTTTTTCTTCTATATTTAAAATGAAAGTCAATTAAATCATAGTAGCATATAAAATATATAAATGCAAGCTTTTTCCCTTCTTTTTCCTATTATCTACTCCCCGGATCTAATCTCAACTTAAGTATCTTCTGTAATAAAAAGAAAGAAAAAAAAACACAAAGAATGGAACAAAAAACTATATGCAGGCAGGGTTGGTATTTACATCACCGAACACCACCGTGACCACCGCCGAACACCGCCGACCACCCTTAAATCAGTATCTATGCTGTTCATTTTTAAGCATACTTAAAAAAAATATTGGATGTTTGGATTTGCATACCACAGCCGCCCCCACCTTCATAACGAACATTACAGATCACCACAATATCATTTTCTACTGTCTTTTTTTCTTTGTTTTTTTTGTGCTATTTGGCTTACCTGGTCTAAAAGGCCATGTGAGTTATTGCCATCACTTGGCGCCCGTCGTAAACTTTTTCAAAATTCTTCTCTTCTGAAAGTATCTAAACTGAGCCAGTTTTAACCAAACTTAGTCTGAATCATCACCAGGTGTATCTAAATTCAAAATTGTGTTCGATTAGTCAATCCGAGGACAAAACAACATGGCTGCCGTTACTAATAATAGCACATAGGTGTGAATTGCTGTTTTTGGCAAATAACTCAAAAACGGTTACAGATAGCGAAAGTCTGACGGTGTATAAGTGATCAGCATGACAAGATCTACCTGCCGTGCAATTTTGAAGAAAATCTTATTCTTCAATGTTTTAGTGTCCTATAAGAATTACTTGAAGTATGTATATCTGTGGATATTCTTATAAATTGTATAATAAATATCCAAATTAAAAAAATACCAAAGCTAAATTTAAACTTTTTAAAATGTAGATGAAACAAACTCATGTCTCGAAATGTAAAAAAGCTAGGAATTTTTTTTTTTCAATAATTTATCAGTATAGATAATGTACTGTCTGTGGTACCCGCCTACCCCTTATTGGTGGATTTACCGTAATCAGTGGACATACATGTTTGTGTAACGGAAAATCATGCCCCTGCCGAAACTAACAATATAGATAATCAAATGACAAAATAATGCCTTCCAATGCAAACATCCCTTACATAACGAGTACGGAAAATGGACCAATCAAAATTAGCGATCAGCCTATTATGTATCTCCTATGAGAAAATAAAATCGATGTCTAAAACCCATCTTTGCACGAGGAAACTTGGGTTTACCTTCATAAATTTAAAGAACCCTCAGCCTTCTATGTAATTATACAGGAAAACTACCATTTGCTATTGGAAAGTCGAGTTTTCTGGCATGAAAACCAGGTTTCTCTGACCAAAACCTAGTTTCTCAGAGCGAAACCCGGTTTCGGTGAGGAAAACCTACATTTGCTTGAGGAAGCTTGGGTTTAGCTTCATTCTGAGCATTGTATGTATTTCTAAGAGGAAACTCACATTGTATTACTCAAGTCGAATTTAGTCCAGGAAACTCTGGGTATCCAGTCAGGAAACCTAGCTTCACAGACAGCGAAACCTCGTTTTGCTTACCAAAACCGGGTTTCTCTTCATTTATGTTAATTTCACTTGTCATAAGTTATACCCCTGCTCATTGAACACTGAATCGATATGGAAAGTGTACATTTAAGTGTGTAGGGACACAATACAGGTGTGGACGCAGTACAAGTATGGACAAAATGATAAATCCTCATCATCAAACGGGAAATAGATGATTTAGGGAGATACCGTACAACTCATCATACCAAAGATCAAATCATTACTTCATACAAAAGCTGAGAAATCCTTGACGAAAATTTTGATATATTGTTAAAACGGGGGAGATCAAAGTTATCTTCAAACAAGAAGTAGACGAGGGTCACGGTACAACTTATCATTACAAAGCTTCAGACCAAATATCAAATCATTACTTCATACACAAGCTGAGAAATCCTTGGCAAAAAATTAACATAGGATTAAAATGGGAAAAATCAAAGTTAGCCTCAAACTGGAAGTATATGAGTTCTGGACATGAAAGGGGAGGTATGGTACAACTCATAATACCAAAGCTCCAGACTAAATATCAGATCATTACTACATACACAAGATGAGAAATCCTTGATGAAAAATTTCAATAATTGGCTTTAATGCGAAAAATCAAAGTTAGCGTCAAACAGGAAGTAGATAAGCTACGGACTTGAAAAGGGGAGATGTGGTTCAACTCATCATACAAAAACTTCAGACCAAATATCAAATCATCACTACATACACAAGCTGGGAAATTCTTGACAAAAAAGTTCCGGGCGAACGGACAGACAGACGGACAGATGGACCCGCTGAGACAGTCGAATAAGGGTAAAACAGTATCCCTCTCTCCTACGTACGGAGGTGGGGTATAATAATGTCATCCATGTTTTATGTTGTATTTCATTTGTTTTTATTTATCATGTTTATTTAAATATTTTATTCTTATTGACTGATTATGAGGAAACAGCAAGTTTGTTGTCCCAGAGATCCTAATTATTGACCGAGGCGTAGTCGAGGTCAGTAGTTAGGGGTCAAGGGGACAACAAACTTGCTATTCTCGAATAAACAGTCTATAAGTGTTTTATTATACCGAAAATACAAGATTTACAGCTATTGAATCATATTTCTCATTTCTAGTGTTTGTTTTATAAATTTTGTATTCTGATTAAATTGTACATAATTACATCTATTTTTTTTCAACAAAATTTAATCTGTGGCAAAGTGAATAGTTTTCATTGTAATTTGCATAACTAGTTTAGATTTGTCATTTGGAAACAATGATTTTTTCAGAGCATTCTGAATTACCCAAAAAAAAAGAAATGCACAATTTTTAAATAATCTTTGAATAACATTTCTCTCATTTCTAGTATTTTTTTTTTCAAATTTTGTATTCTTATTAACACATAAACAATTAGATCTTTTCTTATCGACAAAATTTTTCTGCTTTAAAGTGAATAGAGTTCATTGTAATTTGCATAGCTAGTTTAGACTTGTCACATGGAACCAATGATGTGAAAAAATAAAAGTGACAACAAAAGTCCGAATCGATCAAAGGAAGAGACCAGTAAGGAAAATCCGTATAACATTCGACTGAATCAGGGAAACACAATCCGACACAGAACATTTTTGGCAAGCTGTCATATTCCCGACTTGGAACGGGCATTTTATAAATAAAATGGTGGGTTAAACCAGGTTTCTGAATAATTCTGAATCATCATCAGATTTTTTATCCAATAGGAAAGCAAGAAAAAGGTTCGGGAAAAATATTCATACTGCCAGTCAATAGCCCGAGAAACTATTGACCGGTAAATAGTCACAAAATTGGAAAAGGTGAAAAATTAGAGTAGTAATGTTCATATACTGAGGTATAATAATTTTATTTATGCTAAAATTATTGATGCCAATACAAGTTAAACCATCCTAATTTCAACATTGATGACTCATGTTTTCCAGCTCTGCAGATTTTTGATATTTTAAAATGATTTTGTAGCTAAACTCAAGTTTTTCTGTTCTTGGATCTAAACATAGGACTAAATCTATGCAGTTTCACCGATGGGTTTGGATTTCATAATTGTTTTCAGGACGTCTAACATCACGGAGATCAGAAACATGGGACTGTCAGCTGGTTGCCATATTAGTTCAACTTCAACAATATCTATCATGGGCTTTTATAAAGAGATGGGTGCGGATCAAAACAATAATTGGTGATTAAAAACAATAGAAAAAAGAAGGGAAACGGGGAATGTGTCAAAGAGACAACGACCCAAAGAGGAGTAATAACAACCCAAAGCCACCATACACTGTACAATGGGTGGATCTCACACTACATCTGCACTGTAGATTGCCATGGTGGTTGTCTCTGGATTGACAACTTGGAGACCTCAAGTGAAGGTGAAGAGACAACTGCTTCTGGTGGCTTGTTCCAAACAGTGATGGTCATAAGGAAGGAGGAATGCTTGTAGGTATGGGGCTATGGAAGAAACTACATGCTGTGGTCGTGTCTAATTCTTGTAGATGTTGATCGTGGAGGAAGGTAATGTGCTGGTATTGCCACTAGATGATGACGTATTTTGTACATTATAGTTACATTACCTATGGTTCTCTGCTGTACGATGTTCCAATTAAATTCAGCGTGTATGGCTTTCTTGTTTTTCCGGGTTGTATGGATGGACAAATGAGTACTTTTTTAGCGGCGTTACGTTGAACTTGCTTTATCTACATGTACTTTATCTGGGATGTATGTTGTGAGTTCCACTTGGGATACTCTAGGTTCGGTCTTAATAGGCTTTGGTAGGCACGCTCTTTCACCTTTGGTTGACAGTGTAGTGAATTCCGTTTTAGATATACCAATATACCTGCAGCTTTCTTACAAGAAATATAGATGGTGGTGAGCAGTTTCAAATGTTTCCACTGCCATAGTGTAGTTTGAAGGTTTTTCTTAGTTGTGTTTGAAAACTGCATGATAGCACACTTCTTGATGCATGTTCCACGGAAACCAAAAATTCCTGTATTTGTAATATAGGTGTCAGAGTCTCGCCCGTCCCTGCTGGACTACTAAATTGATGTGAAAAACTGAACATGCTCATTACAGTGTGAAATATGGGTACCCGACAAAAGCATAGAGCAGGTCAATACACTAGTGTGAAGCCTAAGAAAACCCACATACCAAGTATCATTGACATAACACAAATAAATACCGAGATTAGTATTCTTTCATGCTTACTTGACTGTGAAATACAGGTCAAGGACAAAAGTCATATGCCAGACTGAAATGTACTACCCAATTTGATATCATCAACCTACACCTTAAAGCTTTGGAGAAACTAACTCTATCAAAGAAACTTAACGTGGCCACTAGACCGTGAAATTAGGGTCATGAACAAAAGTCATATGCCAAACTGAGACCAACCTACATACTAAATATCATCAACCTACCAATAATAGTTATTGGGAAACTAGCCTAATCAGAGAAATTTAACATGGCTACTAGACCGTGAAACTGAGGTCAAGAACAAAAATAATATTCGAGACTGACACGTAATACCAAAGATCAACCTATATAATAAATATCATCGACCTACCACTTATTGTAATTAAGAAAATGACTTAATCTGAGAAACTTGGCCACTAGATCACGAAATTGAGGTCAAGGTCATATGTTTTAGGTCCGTGAGGTAGCACTTGATTAGTGCTACTACTAGACCACATATGATGTTCCTATATTAAAGGCTTTTCCTAGTATCCTGTATTTCGTAAATATAGAAAGCAGCCATAGCATGCGAAGCTAACATGTTTACCATGTCAGTAAACAGGAATGGACTATAACCATTCTTCCGAACAGATTAATTCAAGAGTAAAATGAATGTCACAGAGTGCATAAAAAGCATTCATTGCAGCTGTCATCCCAATATGCATCATGCATACCAATATGGTTGATGTGGTACATGTCAGTAAATATAAACCAGAGGCTCCCAGGAGCCTGTATCGCTCACCTGGCTTTCAGTTGCCACAATCAAGGTAACATTGTAAGTTATACAGTCAGTGATCTTCAGTTTCTCAAACATTTCGTAGCTCAAATACCTCCAATATCTTGAACTGTTTTTAAAGTCTGAGCACTGTTTTACTATATTTCTTTGTTGGGCTTTTTTGACAAAAAACGTTCTTGCTAAGGGCCACTTTCGACACCAGTTTTGAAGTCGAGACGTCATTTGTAAATGGCAGTCAACAAACAATTTTCGACATTGGTTTTGAAGTCGCAACATCAATATCTACTTGGAAATCAAATTTCATTGAAGACCCTGTTCACACTTACAGTATTTGAATCGATCGCGATCGATTCCAATCGGTTTTAGCTGTTCATACTATAAAAAGATCGATTACGATCGATCTTATTTAGTCCGATAAAAAGAGGTGGTCTAAAACAGATCGATTCAAATAGAGACAATCACGGCTATAGTGTGAACAGTAAAGATCGATTGCGATCGATTCAAGTGCTTTGAAGAAGTATGCGATCGATCGAAATCGTTCTAGTGAGAACGTAAAATCTGATCAGGATCGATCGCAATCGATTCATATGTTTTAAATGTGAACATAAACAGGCTTTAAAAGAATCGATCTTAATTTGGATCGATCGCTTATAGTTCTAATGTGAACACGGCCGAAATCGGACAATGTTGAATTTTCCCGCCTTTTCTGGCGGCCATTTTAAAAATGGCGGTCAACAAACAATTTTTAACATCAGTTTTGAAGTTGCGACATCAAGACCAATTTGGAAACCAAATGTCATTGAAATCGGACAATGTTGGATTTTCCCGGCTTTTTTGGTGGCCATTTTGAAAATGGCGGTCAACGAACAATTTTCAACACCGGTTTTGAAGTTGCAACATCAATATCTATTTGGAAACCAAATTTCATTGAAATCGGACAATGTTAAATTTTCTCGCCTTTTTTGGCGGCCATTTTGAAAATGGCGGTCAATGAACAATTTTCAACATCAGTTTTGAAGTCGCCACAGCATGGCAAACATTTCATCAATTTACACTTAACCTTCATCTTCAATAGTTTTGGAAATAAAAGATGAAAAATACAAATGGGGAAAAAGGGCAATAACTCCTACAAGGGTTTATGGATTTTCTTCAAAATTTAAGGGTGGGTAGATCTTGATATGCTGAACATTTTTGCGATGTACACTTGACCTCTATCTGTTACACTTTTTGAAATAAAAAAATTAAAAATGCAAAAATTTTGAAAATTTAACGGAAAAGGGGCTATTACTCCGAGATGAGTTTTCAGATTTTCTTCAAAATTGCACAGTAGGTAGATCTCATCATGCTGATCATTTTTATTTCGTGTCAGATTTTGATATCTGTAACGGTTTTCGAGTTATTAGCCAAAAACTGCAATTTACCCCAATGTTCTAGTTTTAGCCACAGCAGGCATGTTGGTTTTCCGATCTGCACCAAATCACAAACTTTAGTCTCCTTATGCCAAGGAACATTTGTTTTAAGTTTGGTTTCATTTGACAAAGTGGTTTCAGAGAAGAAGATTAAAATGTAAAAGTTTACGGACGGACGACGGATGCCAAGTGATGGCAAAAGCTCACATTGCCTTTGGCCAGGTGAGCTATAATGGATAACAGGAAACACCTTTAATGGCTGAAAATTATAATTACAAGCCACATACACATGAAGAACACGAACACAAAAGACAAACGTAGACAACGATAGGAGACTTGGTACCTGCACTAGCAAAAGCCAGCGATAGGGTTAAACCGGTTTATGGGTACCCAAACCCCCTTTATCTGTCCCGTTTCCCTATAGTATAATAAACACACGAATAAAACCCCATACAGATAGACCACTAACCCCATGACCACAATCTTGAAAGGAAAGAAAAAAAAACAATACATAATATAGAAAGATGGGTCAAGGGGTGCTCGCCGCTAAACTGCCGGCTAGCTCATGGAGCCTAATCTGCAGGTAGAACACTGTCACACTACGGAAGAAAAATCAAATTCAAAACTTCCCGAAGGGTTTGGTCAAGAATCATCATAGATTTCAGTAGACATCGGCAGTATCAGTGAGAAGCCAGTATGTGTGCAAAATTTTCAAGTCATTAGGTCTCAAAGCTAATTTAACGGATGCAAGAGAAATCCCCTATTACGTAAAGAATGTAAGTTACGTCCCAGCTTTTCTGGACTTTTAATCCATACCTGGCATTTTTAACAACATTTCCGTAAAAACGAGGATTAGAATTATCCTTAGTAATTAGTTGTTTATGAGTAACGCCATATTTAGACATCAAATGTTCATATCTATTATAAAACTTCTTAAATGTACATTTTTGTATTCAACAACTTATGAAATCTGTAACCCTGTTGTAAAAGTTTGAATCGTACCAGTTGAGAAATATACACCCCATAGGATGGAGCTAGAGGGATGTCGCCGTCAAGAAAAGGGAAATTAGTGAAAGTGAAATCGAAATCATCCCGTTTATCATATATTTTAGTTTTTATTTTACCGGAGTCAATAATGATAGTAAGATCCAGAAAAGGGCAGTATTTAGAATCATTGTTAGCTTTATTTAATTTTAGTTGTTGCGGGTAAATCTAAAAACTGGGGATTATCAATAGCGAGGATATCGTCAATTCACCTGCTGTTATCATTGAAAATAGGAATAAATTTATCACTGTTTGGTATTGTTCCGTTTTTAAGTTTTTTCATGAAGTCTCGTTCGTAACAGAAAAGAAAAAGATCTGCAACTAGAGGTTTACAATTTGTACCCATGGGAATACCTATGACCTGTTGATAAATAGTGTTCCCAAAACGAACAAAAATATTGTCCAGCAAAAGATTGAGTGCATTAATCATATCATCACATGTCTAGGAACAATAATTATTGTAGGTAATATTAGAGAAGAATCCTTGCTTTTTGTTAGAGCAAATGAACTGCAGACCAGAAAATTTAAAAGACCATTTAATAAGTTGTCCCAATTTGGATTTAAGCAAATCATGTGGAAGGGTAGTATAAAGTGTACAAAAATCACAACTGTCGATAGATGAGACTGGTCTTTGAATTGATTGTAGTTTATCTAAAACTTCAATAGAAATTTTTACACTTCAAAAGTAATTTACACCAGACTTAATAAGTTTTTTCACAGTATTTTATAACCAACTATTTTATACTAGTAAATGGATGGATAAATTAGTAGTAGAACACTTACTAAATGCAGAAATAAAACGATGTTTAAAGGGATTTTTGTGAAGTTTCGGAACCCAGTACATGGTAGGTAAGGTGTTATCTTTAGGTGGAACTTTAAGCATTTCTGTATCCTTATAATGTTGTTTGGTTAATCTGTTTTCGTCCCAATTGGTACGTTTGAAAGTGTCTGACTTGTCCAGTTCGTTTTGTTGAACATCGATATAGTATTTCTTTCAGACTACAGCAACGTTGTTAGATAACAGGTACAAACACATATTTTTTACCAAGATCCTTCAATTTTGACTTAATTCTATTTACAGACAGCTTAGGAAGTGACTCAACATAGTTATCTTTATAAAAAATTATTCTGTTGGTGACTTTGGTAATAATTCTATCTTTAAACAAATTAAGTGTATGTTTGTATGCACTTTCTCGTTTGCACCATTTTTTACATTATATCCAAACATGCTTGCCAGTTTATTTTTGAATGTGGGCGATATTTAGACCCTTTTCTAAAGAATTGCCTAACTTCTGTTAAGATTCCCCGTTAATATATGTCCACATGGGTCATAGCGATATGGGGACGTGGAACAATCTCAGCTGCTAGGGCAGTTTTTCTCAAAATCAGCATCACAGGTGATAGAAGAGTAATTGAAAAAAATTTCTAGTAGGTTTTTTTATAAGAAAGGAAATGACAGGTATGTCCTGACTGTCAAAATAGACGGGTACAAGCTTTTGAATATCTGGGTCCTGAAAAATGTCTGCAATATCAATAAAGTCAATTCCCTTTTTAATGTATTTAATTTTCAAGAACTGTTTTATATGCTCGTCAGGTTTGTCGATTCTCGGATAAAGTCGATGAAAAACAGAAAGCATCAATAATTTTTGAACATTTATAGAGCGGACTATTAACAGACCAAAGAAATTTTATAGAACTGAACAAAGTTAAGTGAAAAAAACCATGCAGCCCATTGTTTTTGAAAACAGTATATAGATCTTTTATATTTACGAGGTTTTTTACGTTTGCTTTTGATATTATAATTTACTCTTCGACAATGTGACCTGTGATGGCGTAATTTTTGGAGAAGAAATTCCAATGATGTCAATAGAAGCGCACTGAGAAATGTTTCCCTGACCCATGATGTTGTCATTTAACCTTAGTGGATAAGCTGTCCGTAGTTTTTTAATCCAAGACAGTTCGCATTCTCTTCTTGATCTTACAAATTCTCTCTTAGATTGACAGGGGATTTTTCTACAATTTCTAACGGCTGGATTTTGATATATTTTTTAAATCATGATTATAGATAGGACAGTGTTAGTATATATATATATATATAATCTAAACTTTTTCGGGAAACGAATACGATACAAATGTTCTTGGGTACGTCGTTGTAATGGACGACCAGTCTCACCAACGTACTGGATACCACAAGTAAGCACGAATGGTATAAACCATTCTACTAAACCAAGTCTCACATGCATAAAATATAGGTCACACACAGCATCCGATGCATGCATTGCAGCTGTCCGGCAAAAATCTATAATGCTTATCAATATGATAGATGGACATGTCAGTAAGTGGCAATGGACTCTAACCATTCTACTTAACGAAGTCCCTAATGCCTAATATGTAGGTCAAAGACAGCATCCGAAGCATGCATTCCAGCAGCCATTCCAAAATACACCATGAATATCAATATGGTTGATGTGGGACATGTCAGTAAGCGGAAATGGACTTTAACCATTCAACCTAAAAAAGTTGCTAATGCGTAAAATGCAGGTCAAAGACAGCATCCGAAGCATACATTCAAGCTGTATTGCCAAAATGCGCAATGATGCCAATATGGTTGATGTGGGACATGTTAGAAGGCAGGAATTTTACTTAACTATTCTACCTAACCGAGCCACTCATGCGAAAAACATAGGTCAGAGACATCATTTGAAGAATGCATTCCAGCTTACATCCCAAAATGCATCATGCATACCAATATGGTTGAAGTGGAACATGTCAGTAAGCTTGCATGGACTAACCATTCTACCTAACCAAGTTGCTCATGCGTAAAATGTAAGTTACCGACAGCGTCCGAAGCATGCATAGTAGTTGTCATCCTAAAATGCATCATACATACCCATATGGTTGATGTGGGACATGTTAGTAAGCAGGAATGAAGTTTACCCATTCTACATAACCAAGTCACCTAGGCGTAAAATGTAGGTCAGATAGCATCTGGAGCATACATTCCAGCTGTCACCCCAAAATGCATCTGGTATACCAATATGGTTGATGTGAGGGAATGGACTAACCATTCTACCTAACCGGATGCCTTTGGACGCTAGGGGTATCACTTAAGCCCCACGCTTCGTGAGGTGACCATAAAAGTAAAGTCGTCCCAATCATACTTTGCATGCTTACGTCTCGCTCAGTGACTATTATCACGTGCAAGACAAAAATAAAAAATGGCAGTCAAATAATGGCATGAAAAACAGGGAATTATAAATAAGGAAAAACAAATTATATGGTGCAAATATAAACAAGAGCTGTCGCCGAATGGCAGCCAGTTATACCCCCGCTCATTGAACACTGAATCAATATGGAAAGTGTAAATTTAAGTGTGTGGGGATACAATGCAGGTTTGGACACAGTACAAGTGTGGACACAAAACAAGTATGGACATAATGATAAATCCTCAAGAAATAATGTGATAATCAAAGTTATGATAAAACGGGAAGTAGATGAATTAGGGACTGTACAACTCGTCATATCAAAGGTTCAGACAAAATATCAAATCAGTACTTCATAGACAAGCTGAGAAATTTCAATATATGGCTATAATGGACAAAAGTAAAATAATCGTTAAGCAGGAAGTAGATGAGTTTTTATGCACTTGATAATAGGAGACACGGTACAACTCATCATGCTTAATCTGCAGATCAAATATCAAATCATTAATACATACACAAGCTGAGAAATCCTTGACGAAAAATTTCAATATATGGTTATAATGGGAAAATCAGACAGGAAGTAGATAATTGACGGACTCGAGAAGGGGAGACACAGCACAACTCATCATACAAAAGCTTCTGACCAAATATCAAATTTTACGAAAGGATATGGAGTAAATGAACATGAGACCATAACACATGTGTTAACTCCAACTGCAATTAATTTTTAATGAGCTGTATGGCCATTTCAGATATTAATTCCTCATCAGCAGCACTAGAACCCAATAAACTGTTGACACAGAATATGTCTCGCCTTTCCATGCATCGCATGAATCTGCACATTGATCCCCAGCAGCAGTCATTATACCAAATGTAAGTCATAATTTGTGTGCACTATGATCTGCTTGCTAAAATCTTCATATTATTGTTCAAGCATTATATAGGGGTCAAGGCCACCATCTGAATGTGTATAATCCTTTGGATGTATCTTCATGTCAAGTATCGAGTGGCTGCAAAATTTCAAAGTCACTGGAGCATGACTGCGAAGGCATAGACATAGAACGCCACTGAAACTTATCACAATCATGATAATGCAACTGCATACCAAAGACCAATGGGCTACTATGAGTGATTGGTATTAAACAGACACAAGAAAAAACTTAAATAAACAGTGCAAAATTTCAAAGTCGGTGGAGCATGACTGCGGGGGCATAGACATACAACGCCACTGAAACTGATCTGCACTGATGCTAATGCAACTGCATACCAAATATCAATGGGCTACTATGAGGGGTTGATGCTAAACAGACACAAGAAAAACTTAAATATTGATAAAGAGTGCAAAATTTCAATGTCAATGGAGCATGATTGCGGGGGCATAGACATAAAACGCTACTGAAACTGATCTGTACTGATGCCAATGCAAATGCATACCAAATATCAATGGGCAACTATGAGTGGTTGGTGTTAAGCAGACACAAGAAAAAACTTAAACATTTGTATAATAAAGGGCTACGCCGAGCGCAGCATGATACGACCGCAGCATGTCGACCACTGAAATTTGAACAAAAGTAGTTTAAAGTGAATGTGGACACAGTAAATTAAGAGCTTGACACAATAATTAGATGGACACAAAAAGAAGCTTGACACAGTTATTAGCTGGAAACAAACTACGTAAAAAATCAACCCTTTTGATCACTTATTGATAAAAAAACTGTAAGAGCTATGCAAAATATGTTACTATCAACTAAAACTTTACATCCATAGAAATAAAAAAAAATCCATCGAAATCTGATGAAAAATAAAGATTTGACATATTAGAAAAATTGCAATTTTGGCCCCTTTGACCCCTTGTAGCTCAGAAAAGGTAAGAGCTACGCCAAATCCTTTGTCATACTACTGAAAGATTAGATCAAGAGGAATCCAAAGAAAAAAATCCCATCGAAATCCGATGAAAAATAAAGGTTTGACATATTCAGAAAAATTGCAATTTTGGCCCCTTTGACCCCTTGTAGCTCGGAAACGGTATATGCCATGCCAAATCCGTTGACATATTACTGAAAGCTTAGATCAAGAGGAATCCAAAGAAAAAAAATCCCATCGAAATCCGATGAAAAATAAAGATTTGACATATTTAGAAAAATTGCAATTTTGGCCCCTTTGACCCCTTTTAGCTCAGAAACGGTAAGAGCTACGCCATAACAATTGACATACTACTGAAAGCTTAGATCAAGAGGAATCCAAACAAAAAAATCCCATCGAAATCCGATGAGAAATAAAGATTAGACATATTTTAAAAAAAATGCAATTTTGGCCCCTTTGACCCCTTGTAGCTCGGAAACGGCAAGATTTACGCCAATTCCATTGACATAGTGCTGAAAGCTTAGATCAAGAGGAATCCAAAGAAAAAAATCCCATCGAAATCCGTTGAAAAATAAAGATTTGACATATTTAGAAAAATTGCAATTTTGGCCCCTTTGACCCCTTGTAGCTCAGAAACGGTAAGAGCTATGCCATAACCATTGACATACCACTGAAAGCTTAGATCAAGAGGAATCCAAAGAAAAAAATCCCACCGAAATCCGTTGAAAAATAAAGATTTGACATATTTAGAAAAATTGCAATTTTGGCCCCTTTGACCCCTTGTAGCTCAGAAACGGCAAGAGCTACGCCAAATCCGTTGACATATTTCTGAAAGCTTAGATCAAGAGGAATCCAAAGAAAAAAATGTCATCGAAATCCGTTGAAAAATAAAGATTTGACATATTTAGAAAAATTGCAATTTTGGCCCCTTTGACCCCTTGTAGCTCAGAAACGGCAAGAGCTACGCCAAATCCGTTGACATACTACTGAAAGCTTAGATCAAGAGGAATCCAAAGAAAAAATCCCATCGAAATCCGATGAAAAATAAAAATTCTACATAATCTGCAAATTCGCAATTTTGGCCCCCTTTGGCCCCTCATAGCTGGGAAAGGAAACAAGTTACCAAAAATCTAATAGCTAAGTGCAATATTATTTTTTCACAAGGAATCCATTGAAAAAAACTGCATCAAAATCGGACTTAAAATAAAAAAAATATTTTTTTGAGATTTGCCCCTGTTGGGCCCCATTTATCTCGTGAGTGGTACATGCTACGTGAAATCCGTTGGCATACTATAGATTGGAAATCCTCAGGAGCACACTGAAACAAACCCCATCAAAATCCAATAAATAATAAAGATTCTACAGTCAAATATGTGAAAACACCCAATTTAACCCTTTTTTGGCCCCTAATTCTGAAATGGGTGGGGCCAAAAACTAAAGGAAAAAAATGTTTCTCAAGAATGTTCCAAGAAACATCATACTAAGATCTGAAAACAATCCGTCCACTAGAACCAAAGTTATGCTGTCCACAGACACGAAAATACCTAATTTAACCCCTTTTTGGCCCCTTTTTTGCCTCTTTTTCAAAAACGGGTTGGGCAGGGAACGCGAAATTAAAACCCGGGCTTAAGCTTGTGCCAACAAACATCATACTAAAATTTGAAAACAATGCGTTCATTAGAACTAAATTTATGCTGTCCACAGACGCCGACGCCAACGACGACGCCAACGACAGCGCCATACCATAATACGACCGCAAAATTTTTGTGGTGGTATAATAAAAAAAACATTCAAAATTTCGAAGTCAGTGGAGCATGACTGCTGGGGCATAGACATAAGACGCCATTGAAACTGAGCTGTACTGATGCTAATGCAACTGCATACCAAATATCAATGGGGAACAATGAGTGATTGATGCAAAACAGACACAAGAAAAAAGTTAAACATTTGAAAAAAAAAATTCAAAAATTTCGAAGTCAGTGGAGCATGACTGCGGGGGCATAGACAAAAAACGCCACTGAAACTGAGCTGTACTGATGCTTATGCAACTGCATACCAAATATCAATAGGCTAGCACAGGTGGTTGATGTTAAACAGACCAAAAAAAAAAAAACTTAAACAATTGTGGACGCCGCCGGAATCACCAAACCTATGTCTCGCTTTTTTCGACTATCGTCCGGGTAGCAACCATATCTACGTTGCTACAATTGCAACCACTAGAAATTAAGGGTTAGGGTTAGTAGGATAAGTAGACATATGTACTCCTTTAGATCTATTCACATATCATATCGAGCCTCTTGCAGTCGCAATAAAGGAGCTAAAAGCAAAATCTAGGTTTTGACCTTTTGACCCCTGTGACCTTGACCTTAATGAAATTGCATAATGGTGTTCGGCTTTATATGATCAATATACAGGCGAAATATGAAGGTCCTATCATATCTGATTGAAAAGATATGGGCAATGTAAAAGTTTTCAAATTTTCACTCAGTGACCTTGACCTTTGACCGTACCAGCACTTTGTGGTGGGTTTGTACTAAGCTCCATTAGATCTATTCACATATAGAATGTGAAGCCTCTAGCAAATAACTAAATACCGAAGTTACTGTGAATTTACTTTCTGCATATGCGCATTTCGACAACTTATGTCTCTTCAGTGCAGATAAATTCTAAACATTTGGAAGACCATAAACTCAAAGATATTTAAAAACTGATAGAGAACAAATAACCAATATGATCTAAATGTAAAACCAAAATCAGCTAAGGACAGAGCTTTGCATGAGGGAGATACAATTATAATTAATGAGCTGCAACAAAATCTAGATTTTGACCATTTGATCTCTGTGATCTTGACCTGACCTAAGTGAAATTTGAATAATACTGTTCAGCTTCATATAACCAATATACAGGCCAAATATGAAGGTTCTATCACATCTGGCTGGAAAGATATAGGCAATGTTCAAGTTTTCAAATTTGCATTCGGTGGCCTTGACCCGTGACCTGACTGAAATTGTTTTGGTGGATTTGTACTAAGCTTCATTAAATCTAATCACATATGGAATATCAAGCCTTGAGCAATTGTAATTAATGAGCTATAGCACAATTTATATTTTGACCTTTGACCTGACCTTAGTAAAATTTGCATACTGCTGTTCATCTTCATATGACCAATTTAAGGCCAAATACGAAGGCCATATCACATCTGATTGAAAAGATATAGGCAATGTTGAAGTTTTTGTTAAAATTTTCAAATTTGCACCTTCGTGACCTTGACCTTTGACCTGACCCAATGTGTTCTGGTATATTGGTATTAAGCTTTATTAGATCTATTCACATATAGAATATCAAGCCCACAGAAATTGTAATTAATGAGCTATAGAAAAATATAGATTTTGACCTTTTGACCTGTCACATTTGACCTTTGACCTGACCTTAGTGAAATTCACATAATTGTGAACTGACGATGGACAGACAGACAGACAAGGGTAAAACAGTATACCCCTCTTCCCTATGGAGCGGGTGTATAATAAATATATATTGAAGAAGTCCTTGAAGTTTCAATGAAAAGAACCATACAGCTCGGGAAGAGAAGCTGATAATGGAGGTATACCGTTAAGACTCTAATTGGCTAAAACAACAAAGTTCTGTAACGGTTAGGAAATCTGGAAGAAATAAATACAAAGAGGTATGTTTACATTGCCATAAATAGATTTCCTTCATCATACAAATTTTGAGAACGCATCAAATCTTCTCAAAAAAGTTTAAACTTGTCATCTGTTATATACACTACTATTACAAATTCAATTCAAATGCATTTTCATGCTTTTAGATTAAAATTAAAGGCAATGAACTTGTCATTTGAATGCAATTTTGACAATTTTTATATGTTATTGTTAAAATTTGCTGTAAAAGACCTCTAGAACCAAAATGAACTAACTCCAAACAAAAAATTGGTTTTGGTTCTAGGTGTCCTTCAAGTAGTACTGTTTTCCCAAACACTGTAAAATGACTAAAGTGGACATAAAAGGCTCTTCATAGCAATGTTGGACTTCTAATATGTCACAAAATGTGCATATTTGGTGTATATTAATTTTATTCATAGGAAATGCACCAACTAGAGACCACGATACACAAATTTCGACAACATTTGAACTTGCTATATGGTGTGAGGTTCCTCACTGTGTTGAAGACCGTATGGTGACCCCTAGATGCTTTGTATTGGGTCGTTATATAACCTGGATATGGGATGTTGTCTCCTTGACATTTACCCCATTTCCTTTCTTTTTCATATATATTTTGAAAATGACAAATTATAGTAACAAAATGCACGGCTAAATGGCCCTACTTCTTTAAAATACACATTGTACATCCATAAAATATACTGGACTTTTCTGACAGACTGGTTTAAAGGTACAAAGCTGTTTACAAGGTGTTGCAAAGATCAAATTATGGAGACATGCCCTCAATGGTGAATAAAAGGATATGGAGTAAATGCACATGAGACAAAGTCTCTACAAATACATGGTAAAAAACAAGCAAAGGAACAACGCTTTTATTGTTGTTCTTCATCTTGAAGTCACCATGAGCTTAAATGACAATGTGTGGAAAAAAAACAACTAGAGCAGTCGCCGAATGGCAACCAATTATGCCCCCGCTCACTGAACCCTGAATCAATATGGCAGGTGCGAAATTAAGTGTGTGTGGAAACAATACAGATGTTGACACAGTTAAAGTATGGACACAATGATATACCTCCCCCTTATTTCCACAAAATCTGAGCGCAAAAATCATTTCTATGCATGCTACGCAACAGCAGCCATTTTGATAATTCTGAGAACCAAAATCACTTCTATGGGTGCAAGTTGCCTGTAAAGTTTCATCCAACTTGAGGTATTTTGAATTTTCCCACCTTTTTCCAGTTTCCATGGCAACAGCAGCCATTTTGAAAATTCTGAGCACCAAAATCATTTCTATGGATGCTAGACAACCTATCCTTAAAGTTTCATTCAATTTGAGGCACTTTGATATTTTTTCTGCCTTTTTTCAGTCTCCATGGCAACCATGGCCATTTGAATATCAGTATTCCGAAAGATGTGTGTGTATACATTTACTTATTGTATGATAAGATTCCTTTGAAGTAGGTGGAATTCACTTGCAAAGTGTTTGAAAAGCATCAAAAACAGCATTTTATTCATACCGAGGGAACGAACAAACAAACAGAGCAAAAGGACACACAAGGGTAAAACAAAAATATTTCAGATTTGATATGGTCTTCTTGTCTCAAAAAGTTTTTTTTTTTGTGTGAATGATAACAATATCAATTGAACCAACATATGTAAATTTTATTCAACATATTTATATAAAGTATACAATGTACAAAATGTACATATAAAAAAAACAAAACAAAAGAACTGTCAACATATTTATAATGAAGTATATAACATATTTATTGATAAAATTTTAGACTAGTTATATAAAGGTGGAAGTATAAGACTTGAATTTGGTCCCAAAACAAAATGACCTGATAATAATACTTAAATGGACATCTGATCATAATAAAATACTAATTTTTACAGTAGACATCATATAATACAAAAATTATGTCCCAATTTTGATAAAATTTTAATTTTTTTGTCAGCAACAAAAATATCAAGTTTTAAAACAGTTTTTGGTCCTGGAAATATAGACAGCTTCTATGTTCAGTCTTCATAATTATTTATGTATTTTCACCTTATACACAAAATGTATTCACGGAACATGAATACACAATAATTTCTGTACAAAAAAATGTCGAAAATGCTAGCTGTATTTAAATTTTCACTTCATGAGAAACATTGGAAAGTTATCTCCCTGTACAAATATAGATATATATATGGTCAAAGTGGAGATAATTTTACTAAGCATACCAATAGCCTCTTTTGATATTGAAATTAAAAATTATCTCCACTTTGACCATATATCACTAACTTGATACAGGGAGATTATGGTTACAAGCTCACATGACCAGAACTTGCTACAATATCAAGGTCAATCAATGTCTGCAACCATTCAACTCTGTCATAAGAAAATTACATACTAAACCTTAACCCTAGAAATGCAACTTTCCCAGAGAAATTAAGTTTTTAAACAATTACATCATTCCAGGGTCCCAAGTAAAATATCTACTATCATGGTACTTTCAGATAATAATCATCATTGGGAAGTCATATACAAGTACAAATTTAAACACTCTTGAATCTTTAAATATCTACCTTTAGAAGCTAGACAAGATTCAGCACTGACCATAATTTCTTACTTTTAAATGCCAAATTAATGTTTTCCAAGGCCAAAACTTGCTATTGGTTGACTAAATTTCTTAGAAAACGTTAATGTGATACTGATACATATCATTCATCATATTCTTTGTACATCTGCATCTTATCAGATTGCAATGTTCAATCAAAACATAAAACAATTCTAAGCTGAAAATTCTAAATATTATCATTCCATATTTGCCCTATAGGGTCTGTAAGTCTTCCCCATACATAAAAAGTAACAGAATGTTTCATTTTTCCAAAGAGATATGGTGTTACACTCAAAAATTTAAATGTCATAATTATCTTTACATCATATTTTGGCGGGAAATTTTTTTGAATTGCACTTTTATCGTGATTTCTGTGTGTCATGTGACCAGGCATACAGACCCCATTTATATACAATACATAAACATCTGAATTTACAAACAAGAGGCTCTCTAGAGCCTGTATCGCTCACCTGGACCATGGCTGACATAAAAGGCATTACCAATAAAAACTAGAGGCTCAGACAATGAGCCTGTATCGATCACCTGACAAAATGCTGAAGCAGGGTTTTTCGATGTTCTGCATGGTGGCCATGTTTTTTATGTGAATTTCCCATAGGGCCAAAATAAACTATGTTCTGTGCTAGAACCATGTTTTTTATTGGATCGGAAGGAAATGATAAATCTTTGTTTAGGACCTTCAGTTCATCATTCCTGTAAAGTTTGGTTAAATTTGCTTGAGCCGTTTCAGAGCAGAAGAAGAAAATGTGAATTTTCCCATAGGGTCCAATGTTTAACCTAACTTCTGCGGTGGCAGCCATGTTTTTAACTGGATCGGAACGAAATGAGCAATCTTTGTAAAGGACTTTCCATACATAATTCCTGTAAAGTTTGGTTGAATTTGCTTTAGTGGTTTCAGAGGAGAAGATGAAAATGTGAATTTTCCAAAGGGCCAATGTTAAACTATGTTCCGTGCTGGCGGCCATGTTTTTTATCTGATCAGAACGAAATGAGCAATCTTTGTTACGGACCTTAAGTACATCATTCCTGTAAAGTTTGGTTACATTTGCTTTAGTGGTTTCAGAGGAGAAGAAGAAAATGTGAATTTTCACATAGGGTCCAATGTTTAACCTAAGAACCGCGCTGGTGGCCATGTTTTTTATCGGATCGGAACGAAATCAGCAATCTTCGTAAAGGACCTTCCATACAGCATTCCTGTTAAGTTTGGTTGAGTTTGCTTCAGTGGTTTCTGAGGAGAAGATGAAAATGTGAATTTCTCATAGGGCCAATGTTAAACTATCTTCCGTGCTGGCGGCCATGTTTTTTATGGCATTGGAACGAAACGAGAAATCTTTGTTAAGGACCTTTATTTCATCATTCCTGTAAAGTTTTGTTGAATTTGCTTTGGTGGTTTCAGAGGAGAAGATGAAAATGTGAATTTCCCATAGGGCCAATGTTAAACTATGTTCCGTGCTGGTGGCCATGTTTTTTATCGGATCGGAACGAAATGAGCAATCTTTGTTAAGAACCTTTAGTACATCATTCCTGTAAAGTTAGGTTGTATTTCCTTCAGTGGTTTCAGAGGAGAAAAAGAAAATGTGAATTTTCCCATAGGGTACAATGTTAAACCTAAGTTCCGTGCTGGCGGACATGTTTTTAATCAGATCAGAATGAAATGAGCAATCTTTGTAAAGGACCTTCCATACATCATTCCTGTAAAGTTTGGTTGAATTTGCTTCAGTGGTTTCAGAGGAGAAGATGAATATGTGAAAAGTTAACAGACGGAAGTCGGACGACGGAAGCCAAGTGATGGCAATAGCTCACACTGACCCTTTGGGTCAGGTGAGCTAAAAAATAAATTTAGTAGATACTTTTTTTTCTAAAATTACAGTATTCTTGTTTGGTTTCCATGGCAACCGAAAGCTTCACCATCCATTACAACCTATAACAGAACACCATTCAAAAAAAAAATTGGCAGGGGTTCCCCTTATAATCAAGGTAGGTAATACAAATTGCTGAAATTAAAACATTCAGACCTGCTGGTGGCCATCTTGGATGAGGTATGGACCTGCCGGATACCCTTTTTGGAATGGACAACCTGAGAATCATTGTGACTAAGTTTTGTTATAATTGGACTGGTAGTTTCTGAGAAGAAGATATTTGAATGTCTTTTCCATAGGGTTCAATGTTTTAAAATATGTTCCCCGCTGGCAGCCATCTTGGATTAGGTACGGACCTGCCGGCTAAAATTTTTATAAAGGGGACCACCAAAGGACTAGTGTGACCAAGTTTGGTTCAAACTGGCCCAGTGGTTTCAGAGGTGAAGATCTTTGACTGAAAAGTTCACGACGGACGGAGGGACGACGGGCGCTAAGTGATAGCAAAAGCTCACCCTGGCATAGCCAGGTGAACTAAAAAACTATGACATAATAAACAATACACTTAACAATGTGGTTTTATCATTTTGCTCAATCGACACTTTATCATTTTGAGAGACAGACTAGTCATGTTCCTACTGCATTTTCTTTTTACAATTATCATAATCTCTGTTTTTGTAAAATAACTATCATGATCATTTTTGTAAAATAACTTTTTCCTGCACATAATAAATTCCTATTTTGCAGACTTGACAAACAACGACTCTTTATGACCCTTAGTAAAGTCAATTATAGGAGATCATGATATATCCAAGACTACATTGGCAGATCCAAAGACGTTCCAGAGGTTGGAACCCCCTTTTTTTGGACAATCATGTGTTTTTTAATGAATGTCCTGATGTTTTACTACAAAATAACCCAAGTCATGCCAAATTTAGCACATTGGTTCATGAAAAAGTTTACAGACATATAAAGAGACATCAGAAACAAGATGATTTTCAATTTCAGAACAACAAATATCTGTTACCAATCTGGTTTTCTTGATGCATATTTATATGAAAATGTAAATGTATTGGGAAAATATTTTATCCAATCATTCTTCTGAAAATCCTAATCCAGACCTTCAAAGAGCAAAGCCATATCAATGCAATGTTTACTCAAATGAAAATAAATGTTTGTGTACATGCACTTTCAAAAAACATATTACAAAATATTACTATAGCACTAATTCAATAAATTGTGAGTCTTCCCAGGAAGACCTATGTCACCTGCACTGCTATTATCAAATTTGATCTGGGAACAACAAATTTCTCATTATTTTAACATGAAGTAGACGTCAGACACACCTGAATTCAATAAGCGCATTATAGAACCCCATACGAAATTTCAAGTGGTGTGATTTGATGTTGCTGAGAAAAGTGTTGTGAAAATTTTTTACTAGCGACAATATTTGTTGAAAATATTCCAAGTTAGTAAACAGGAAGTAGACGTCCAACAGACCTGAAATGGTAAGGGCAATATGGAACCCATACTAAAGTCACATACAAAATTTCAAATAGCTGTGATCTATAATTGCTAAGAAAAGTGTTAAGAAACCATTGACAGTATTTGTTGAAATTATTCCAAGTTGGTAAACAGTAAGTACCGGTAGATGTCTGACAGAGCTGAAAATGGTAATTGCAATAGGAGTCCCACACAAAATTTCAAGTGGCAGTGATTTGTAATTGCTGAGGAAAGTATGTGTTACGAAAAAGTGGGACAGACAACAAAAACAATGACTTAACAACAAAAGACTATTAAAGTGATCCCTTTATGTCGCCCCATACTATGTGTGCAGGGGACACAATAATGGCGGAATACTCAATCTACAGTGATTGTCATAATCTGTAAAGATGTAGGATACTTTTCAAATGTTTATACATGTAAATAGACACAGCTTTTAATAGTAAATCAACAATACTACATATAATTAGAGACAAAGTAATGTAAGGATTGTTCCAACATACCTGTACTATCAAAAAATTTCATTCCCTTCTTATTTTATAGTTTTTATCATTTTCAGTTCTTAATTAAAAACATTGCCATCCTTGATTCTTGAATAATTTGCAAACAATACTTCTTATTAATAAAATCTATCAAAACATACTAATACAGTTAGAAAGTTGACAAATATAGAATGTCTATTATTTAACATCAGGTTTGGTGTCTTGAAAGCATAGAAAGATAGCCCTTAGACACATCTTAAGGATGTTCCCTGGTCATGTTTTGAGATTTTCGAACTTCTCTTCTTTTATCCATTTCAAAGCTTATTTTCTTTTTCCAATGACCCCCCCCCTTAATTTTTTTTTTCTTAATTTCATTTTGTACATCTTTGGAAGCAATCTGACAAAATTTTATTCAATTGGTGTTATTTTGTCACATTCATTATTTGATAAAAACTGTTCATGTTAAACCTATATATGAAAAATAAAGAGGAGTTAAGTTTCCCACCATTTCTTGAAACAAAAATTACATCGGGGACCTGTCATTTTTTTTTTTTTTTGCTTTAAATACTCCTTTTTTCAAATTTCCAACAAAAAATCACATTAAATACCGTAGAAATCCTTGTTATATTAAAATTCACCAGCCAACATCCTTAAGCCTCAGTTGTCAGAAGCATAAACTTTAAAAATTCATAAAATTTTACAAAACTGTATCAATTTCAGATTACATTTCTTTTTATACTGTGGCATATAAACAGCTAATTGTAAATGAAGTAAAACTATAGAGAAAACTGTTTCATGCCAAAATTTTGATGTCTTGTAATGTTGTTCTATAAGCCATAGCTTTTCAGAACAAAAGGTTAGAGTGTTCATCCCAATTCTAAATTGTCTGACACCCATCCTCCCTGAAAACTAGTTTCGGAATTGACTTGAGACTATCTAGGGACATACTCCCTGAAAACTAGTTCCAGGATTGACTTGAGACTGTCTTGGGACAATCAAAATTAGTGTCTTTAAGCTATCTGAAGTACATTTCATGTTAGAATGTCCTGAACACATCCTAGTTGGAAATTTTAAAATGTAATAGTATCTCCTATAAAACATTTATCTAAGACAAACCCAATAAATAAAATTATTAATTAATTGTAATTAAATGCATGATTTAACTGTAGTTTATGAATAAAATGATATAGACATAATAGAGAAAAAACTGAAATCAATTTGTTTAGGAATAAGAATTGATTATTAGTGTCATCCTATGGTAAACACAAAGTAATGCACAATTCCTTTACATGTGAGAAAACCAATGTGTGCTCTAATTGGCATTAAGTTAAAATTTATACAAGCAAAAAACATGTTTGGGTCTTAAAATACCTTATTGGGACACTTAACTAGGTCTCCTAATGTTGGAACAAAAATGCAAAAAATCTGAAGTGCAGACACAACTTAGGACAAAGAAACATAATTAAATGGTCTAAGGACAAGTCCAAATAAGAACCAACCAAGATTTCTATTTCTGGTAATCATAACAAATTACATAAACACTGAGTGCATGATTCACTATTTTAGCAAATTATAATTCCAAATTCCATTCAATTATCAATTTCAAACTTTCTCAAAAATATTTCCAAAATCGAAGGTAAAGTAAATGGACCAACCAATTCATTTCATGTGTTAAGTAAATGAATCAAGTACTATGTTTATAATACAAAAGAAACTTTAAAAAAAACTTTTCCACTTTAAATACAAATCCTTTATTTCTTTCTGGATTTCAAATTTTGCCATTCTTTTTAACATTTTTGCAAATTTAAATTTTTGACTGACCTCACCAAATAAGTAATCATTATACCAAATACAGTGAAACATGTTTAAATCGAACCCCGACTAATCGAGAAACTGTAAACTGAACAAGATTTCTGATTATTTTGGATAATGGCTTTCTATATAGGGTCTGTAAGTCTCGTTCATTTTGTAACTTCCAAGTTCGTAAATTGTACCAAAAGGTACATTTTTAAGGACAACATATGACATTTCAAACTAAAATTTGGACATCATAATTGCAAACTTCATATCTTGGAGGTTAACATCTTCCAATTATAGTTTTATATTAAAATCTCAGTGTCACATGACGAGACTTACAAACCCTATCAATTGATTCTAATGCTGGTGATGAGATGTTACTACTTGAAACCATCCTGATTTTTAGCGGGAAACTCCTGCAATTTGGCACAAAACAGAACTTTCTCCTGCAATAACATGGTCTCTCGGCCAGGAGACACATAACTCCTGTTTTTTGTGAAAGTCTCCCACAATGGTATTTTCAGAGAAGGATATTTCTGAAAAACTGGTGGATGTTTCCAAAAACTTTTTTTCCCTTTTCCGAAAATTTTTGTTCCCATTTCCGAAAATTAAAATTGGGACTTCTCTGAAAAATTACTTCATGCACCTATTCCATAAGCAAGGTAAGAACTTAATGTCCGTTGTTTACCATGCGGTAGTGCAAGTAGAATTCTGAGCAAAATCATTCAAGCTATATGATCATAAGAAAAAATTGTGTAGCATCAAGAGTAGCTACCCACACTGCAGCTGGGAAAGTGATCAAGATGACAACTTAATCTTCATGAAGTTTCATGGTCCGGTGCATCTGTCATTTTATCTATGGCAAAACTGTTGTCCACCGCATAACAACAAGCAAAGGCTGACTTAGCCAGTTGCTTAAAAAAGAAAAGAGAACAGGAAACATCTACAATATAAACGTATAATTTCAAGCACATGCCACAATTAACCCGGGAACTCCATAACAACTAGAGGATGACATGCCCCAGCTCAAGGTTGAATCAAATTGGGATTTCTTAGCAATATTTGTATCTGTAAGACACATATGATGCCCCCGCCAAACACATGTTACTATAGGAGTTGCCCAGATAAACTATGTACCCTCTATCAATAAATTTAACAATGTATATTTTTGAAAAAAAAATAACCGAAATCAAAATACATACCACATGCACAATCTTCAACAAACATACAAAGAAAATGCAAAATAAAAGCTTCCTAGCATCAAAACTGTAGGAGTTGTACAGACAATCTGTGTACCATCTATTAATAATTCACCATAAAATGACAATGTATATTTTTCAAAAAAGGATTAAAATCAAAATCCTTACCACATGCACATCAACAATATAGGTACAAATGATCTGCAAAATAAACTAGATGTAACTGTGGCCTGAGAGGCCACAAATTTATACCCCCCGCTTCTTGTTGATGATCCTACCCTGCACAGTTACAGACGTAGAAACCTACCATGGGGGTACTCCAATAGTCCACCGTAACTTTGAGGCAACTTAAAATAAGAGGAAGGCACAGAGAAATCCTTTGATAAGACATAGACTCATTAGAACTATTTATCAGAGAGATGTTTTGCTACTCGATAGGGAAAATGTTGGGGAAACCTTTTTAGCCTACCTTTTAAATTTTCAATATAGACTCTAAGTAGGAGAAATCTACAAAGTGCTGTAACTTTGTTAAAAATTTATGAATCATTCTGAAAATAGGAGGTGCACAAGTACTTATAGTAACTAACATTCTGACAAAATTTGAAAAGTCAATTCAGAAAAGTTCCCCGAGATAAGCTTTGGACAAATCTTCAATATAGACTCCTAAGTAGGAGAAATCTACAAAGTGCTGTAACTTTGTTTTGTTAAAAATTTATGAATCAATCTGAAAATAGGAGGTGCACAAGTACTTATAGTGACTAACATTCTGACAAAATTTGAAAAGTCAATTCACAAAGGTTCCGGAGATAAGCTTCGGACAAATTTTTAAGTAGGAGAAATCTCCAAAGTGCTGTAAAAATTTTATGAATCAATCTGAAAATGGGAGGTGCACAAGTACTTATAGTTACTAACATTTTGACAAAATTTGAAAAGTCAATTCAGAAAGGTTCCCGAGATAAGCTTCGGACAAATCTTC
>MJUU01048567.1:18542-32226 GCA_002080025.1 Modiolus philippinarum | reverse complement strand
CTTCGGACAAATTTTCAATATAGACTCTAAGTAGGAGAAATCTACAAAGTGCTGTAACTTTGTTAAAAATTTATGAATCAATCTGAAAATTGGAGGTGCACAAGTACTTATAGTGACTAACATTCTGACAAAATTTGAAAAGTCAAATCACAAAAGTTCCCGAGATAAGCTTCGGACAAATTTTCAATATAGACTCTAAGTAGGAGAAATCTACAAAGTGCTGTAACTTTGTTAAAANTTTATGAATCAATCTGAAAATAGGAGGTGCACAAGTACTTATAGTGACTAACATTCTGACAAAATTTGAAAAGTCAATTCAGAAAGGTTCCCGAGATAAGCTTCGGACAAAAAATGTCTACGGACGGACAGACGGACGGACATGGTGATTCCAGTATACCCCCTACCTTCGTTGCGGGGGGTATAAAAACTTCCTAGCATTAAAACTGTAGGAGCAGTTGTGTGGACAAACTATGTACCCTCTTGGGGCTCTATTACAAAATCACCCCAAAAATGACTAAGTTCAACAATGTATATTTTTTACAAAAATGAACCAAAATCAAAATCCTTGCCACATGCACATCTTCAATATAAGTACAAATAATCTGCAAAATAAAAACTTCTTAGCATCAAAACTGTAGGAGGAGTTGCGCAGACAAACTATGTACCCTCTATGAAAAATCATCAAAAATGACTAAGTTCAACAATGTATATTTTTGACAAAAATGCACCAAAATCCAAATCCTTATCTCATGCACATCTTCAATATATATACAAATTATCTCCAAAATAAAAACTTTCTAGCATTAAAACTGTAGGAGGAGTTGTGCGGAAAACCATGTACCCGCCATGGACGGACGGACAGACAGGGGTAAAACAATATGAACCCCCCCCCCAACTTATTGTCGCGGGGCATAAAAACACAAATGAAAGACAAAAACAAACAAACAAAAACAAGAGCTGTCGCCGGATGGCAGCCAAATATACCCCCCCGCTTATTGAACCCTGAATCGATATGGTAAGTGCAAAATTAAGTTGGTGTGGACACAGTACAATTGTGGACACAATACAAGTATGGACACAATGATATAATCTTCAAGAAAGAAATTTTCACAAGGGTTCCAATGAAAACACTCTGTCTAAATCAGACAAATATAAAATTCCCCCTTTTTTCAGCCTATTTGACATTTTACACATCTACATATAGTGTTCTTCCTTTGTCTAAAGTTTCATCAAAATCCTTCAAGTGAATTAAGAGGAGTTGTGCATATGAGGTAACCCATACATTGGGAATCAATGAAAACTCAAAGTCGAATTATCTCCCCTTCCTGGTTTCTGATAATAATTATATTCCTTCATGCACATCTCCATATAGTGTTCTTACTTTGTGTAACGTTTCATTAAATTCTTTCTAATGGTTTAAGAGGAGTTGCGCTTACTAGGTAACCCATACCTGGGGAATCAATGAAAGTAAAAGTCCAATTATCTCCCCTTCCTGGTTTCAGACAATAATTATATTCCTTCATGCACATCTCCATATAGTGTCCTTCCTTTGTGTAAAGTTTCATCAAAATCCTTCGAGTGGTTTAAGAGGAGTTGCGCTTACGAGAAGTGTGGACAGACGGACAGACGGACGGACAGACGGACGGACAGATAGACAGACAGGGTGATTCCTATATACCCCCCCAAACTTTGTTTGCGAGGGGTATAACAACCGTAGGAATCCGAGACAGCTGGACTTGGTATCGACACTAGCAAAAGCCAGCTTCATGGTTCAACCCAAACCTTCCTTTCCTTTATCTGTGTAATAGAAATACATAAGAATGAAACATTTCTAATTAAAAGACCACTATATTGAACAAGAAGAGAATGCAACAAAGCATAATTATGAAAGTTTACCTGTAAAATAAGTTTTTGGAAAAATGTCAAGTTTTTCGTAAAAGTCCATTTAAGAGTTTTAATTTTTTTTTCGGAAATGTCCTATGCTCAGTATTTTGTCAAACTGAAAATTATCCAGGTGAAACTATTGTACATGTCCTGTTATTTATTTTTATGCAATCAACCGAAGTAGCACTGTGACAGGTTAAACAGGTTAATTAGACTGTATAATTAGTGTTGATTAGGGCAGTCATTAGGACAGGTGCTGTTTTTATAGCAATCAGTAAGAATTGACAATATTTAAAAGGATCCACATTATCATTTTTGATACAGAAATATTTATAAATGTCACTAATTACCTCCCTTGAATAATTTTCCATTTTAAAAATAATGACCCTTAGATTTTTATGTTAACACTAAAAATACCCCAAATTATTGAAATATTTTGCACATTCTCTAAATTGCAAAAAACTATCTTCACAATAATTTCAGTTTTGTTGAAGTTTAAAATAAATCATCATAGCTGTTTAACATAATATTTAATGTTTAATGTAGTATAATGTTTCATTTGAAATTGTCGAGTGCTTCACTCGTACATTCTCATAGCATGAGATGAACTGTGATAATGTGTTAAACAGTGTGAACATTAAAATGTTTTAAAGCAAAATTTGTTGATACATGTATTTGCAAAATTATTTTTCTTTACAAATTCAATGAACTTTCTTTTACAATTTTATAGTAATTTGATTTTCCAGTTGACCTTGATAAATGTTTTACTTCAACAAACCTAAAACTCAAAAGTCAATTTACTGCGACAACAATATTGATACCAGTTCTGCATTTAGATGGTCAAGCAAGTCCTGATAGGATTAGTACTGATCAGAACACTTAAGTATATGTGCTTGAGCATAGTACCTTACTTGAGTATATACATACATTTAAGTATCATTTAAACATTTAGTCTTAATTCCATTAAAATTGGCCTAAATATATGTCGCGAAAGCCTCATACAGCAAATCTCCCTAATTGAGAAAATTTTTGGTAGGGAGATCTCCCTACTTGAGACAATTTTGATCGGGAGATTTCCTACTTGGGGCTCTCAAAGGTTGACAGGTATGAAAACTGAAATTTAGAAAGGAAGAAAAGACCAGAGGCTCCCAGGAGCCTGTATCGCTCACCTGGCTTCAGTTGCCACAATCAAAGTAACATTGTAAGTTATACAGTTGATCTTCAGTTTCTCAAACTTTCGTAGCTCAAACACCTCCAATATCTTGAACTGTTTTTAAAGTCTGATCATGTTTTACTATATTTCTTTGTTGGGCTTTTTTGACAAAAACGTTCTTGCTAAGGACCACTTTCGACACCAGTTTTGAAGTCGAGATGTCATTTTGAAAATGGCAGTCAACAAACAATTTTCAATATTGGTTTTGAAGTCGCAACATCAATATCTACTTGAAAATCAAATTTCATTGAAATCGAACAATATTGAATTTTCCCGCCTTTTTTGGCGGCCATTTTAAAAATGGTGGTCAACGAACAATTTTTTAACATCAGTTTTGAAGTTACGACATCAAGACCAATTTGGAAACCAAATGTCATTGAAATCAAACAATGTTGAATTTTCCCATCTATTTTGGTGGCCATTTTGAAAATGGTGGTCAACAAACAATTTTCAACACCAGTTTTGAAGTCGCAACATCAATATCTTTTTGGAAACCAAATTTCATTGAAATCGGACAATGTTGAATTTTCCTGCCTTTTTTGGCGGCCATTTTGAAAATGGCGGTCAAGGAACAATTTTCAACATCAATTTTTGAAGTCGCCACAGCATGGAAAACATTTCATCAATTTACACTTAACCTTCATCTTCTATAGTTTTGGAAATAAAAGATGAAAAATACGAAAATTTTAAAAATTTGGTGAAAAAAGGGCAATAACTCCTACAAGAGTTTTTGGATTTTCTTCAAAATTTCAAGGTTGGCAGATCTTGATATGCTGAACATTTTTGCAATTTACACTTGACCTCTATCTGTTACACTTTTTGAAATAAAAAATAAATGCACAAATTTTGAAAATTTTACAGAAAAAGGGCAATAACTCCAAGACGGGCTTACAGATTTTCTTCAAAATTGCAATGCAGGTAGATCTTGCTATGCTGATCACTTTTATCCCATGTCAAATTTTTGATATCTGTAACGGTTTTCGAGTTATTGGCCAAAAACTGCAATTTACCCCCTATGTTTTATTTTTAGCATCAGTGGCCATGTTGTCTGACCTACTGCCTAATCATACACAATTTTGAGAAGCCATACTCTGGTGATGATTCAGGCCAAGTTTGGTTACATTTGGCCCAGTGGTTTCAGAGGAGAAGATTTTTTAAATTGTTGACAGACAGACAGACGGATGGACGATGGACATATAGTGATGGCAAAAGCTCACATGTCCTTTTAGGCCAGGTGAGCTAAAAAGGGTGATGAAGTTAGTCCCACATGAATTTGATGTAATAAGCAGACCTTTCTAAAAGTATCACAAATCTAAATGTCAACTGAATATATTATTTCAATATCCCATTTGATATCAAGGTAACAAATACCTAACTACTGACAAATTTATCAAACCACAAATATAGATCAGGCTGAAATCCCATTATATACATATACCACCTAGAGTAAGTGGGTAAGTTAACATAAGTAAACAAAATATCCATAACAAAATGCATATGTATCTCGCCACATTTGTGGGTGGGGCATACAAATGAGAAATGGGATCACTCTGACTCCTGTTTGACAATATCCTTCCACATTATGTCATCTTTTAAGACAGGAAGGTGTGTAGCTATCTTCTTTATCAGAACTTTGTGCTGGTGTTGCTTTGCTACGTTCAGCATGGTCTTTACAACAGGAATGGCAAACTTGTTTGTTAACATGGTACTGAAGCTACTGAAAAAAAAAAATTAAGGCTCTAAGATGGGCTCACCTGGACAGTGACCTTTTAAATAGACTAAGAGGCCATATGTTAAAATTTATGTTGCCCACTGCTTGCCATCTTGGCAGAGGTTTGAACATGATTAACACAAATTATAAAATATTATAAACACTGGCATAATCTTTATTCCTTTCGGAGCAAATACTATAATATTTGTTCCTGTGGAACAAGTATTTTATAATATTTTATCATTTTGGAAAAATTAATATGAAGGAAAAATGACCACATGACAATATAAACTAAAGGTATAGGTGCTACACTCATATAAACTAAGGACCTCATAAATATTGAAACTTTGGCAAAATTTCACCTTATTGATAGGTCCTTTTTAGCTACAAATGTATTTTTCTCTAAAATACCTCTGACAGTTAAGATATCAATAATTACATTTAATGCATACTGGTTTAAATTCCATCAATTTGATAGGTGAATAATTATCACTTCGTATATCAATGTGAACTTGCAATTCCCGTGAAACACGTATCACACAATAACCATGTGGCACATGAATTTGTAAGAATAGAATAGAATCATGGTGTAATCTCCTTTAAATAAATTTGTCAAATTATATTTCAGTTTTAAAATGTTTAATATAAAAATTGAATGCATTATTTTGAAGTTTCAATGGGATAATAAAAGTGTCGACTGGACTCCCATTTTCAACATGAAGGGCTACTGCACTTCATTAAACTAGAGCTGTTGCCGAATGGCAACCAATTATGCCCCCACTTATTGAACCCTGAATCAATAGGGTAAGTGCAGCTTAAGTGTATGTGTGGACACAATACAGGGGTGGACACAGTACAAGTGTGGACATAGTACAAGTATGGACACAGTACATAGACATGATGAAATACCTCCCCATTTTTTTTCCAGAAAATATACAATTGAATTATCTCCCTTTCAAAATTTGGATCAGTAACAATATTTCCTTGTGGTGAGGCTTTAAATCATTTCTATTCCTGATAGACAACCTTTCTGTAAAGTTTCATCAAATTTGAGGCATTTTTACTTTTCCTGCCTTTTTTCAGTTTCCATGGCAACGGCGGCCATTTTGAAATTTTTGAGCCCAAAAATCATTTCTATGGGTGCTAGGCAACTTCAAGTAAAGTTTCATCCAAGTTGAGACACTTTGAATTTTCCCGCCTTTTTTCAGTTTCAATGACAACGGCATCCATTTTGAAAATTCCAAATGATTTGTGTGTGTACATCTGCTCATTTTAAGATAGATTCCCCCCCCCCCCCCGATTTTTAGTCATGTGGGGCATAAAAATGTGCTTCTGTCAACACTTTCATACCCCAATGAATTACTGTTCTACTATCATTAAATTCTTCCTGGAAAATAATAATACAATTGCAAAACCTGATATCCAACTTACTCTTCATTCATTAAACACACTTCTTTAATTAACTGTGCGTTCTGTGGTGGTGTTAAACATGTCAGACATTTCTCAATAACACCGCTGTAAGATAAACAAGAAATTTGTAAACAAAAACTCACTTGTGATTGAAAGTAAAACGGACAGTACCTTTCACCTTCACAATTATTTTATCCATTGTAATTAATTAAATATATTGGCAACCTCAAATTTTATATGATGAATTCTAATATATAAATAAACTGGCAATGGTTATGTTAATATATTATTCTAAAGTTTTCACCTCTGGTATGCTGCCGCCTTATTATTTAGAAGAAAATGGTTAATAACAGAAACATGGCACACTAGAAGAGTTTACAGTACTGTGGTATATACAGCAGTATCAGACTTAATATTGTAGTTTACCACAGTATCTTATTTTACTTGGTACCCAGCTCTACTGTGCTTACAGGGAAATAGATGTCATAAATTTGGGAATACAGAAACTTAAGTGTTATATAAAATTTTCACGAAAGCTTTATGACCATGGAGATTATTGTCCCTTGTCTATGACCTTAACAGTCTACTTGTTCCTATTGTAAAACCAATTTAGCAATTTCATTTACCTATAGATGTTATAAAGTTGATCAAGAGCAATACCAACAGACCAACATATATTGTAAAAAAATTTTGGAGACTTGCTATTGTTAACTTATCTAAACAACGATGGTCCTTTTGAATTTTCCAACAATTCTATTGTATATCAATCTATAATGGCCTGGGGAGGTTTTACCTTGATCTGTTGATGAAAATAGGAACTATATATAGAATTTATATAGTCACTGAAAAAGAAGGTACTATTGAATTTATTAAAAAAAAACACCATTATAAGAATAAATATTGCTATATGCATAATGTAGAGGGATTTTAATTTTTTTTTTCATAAATGGAAATTTATAATTGAGTTAATTTGTCTTTGTTATATTACATGTAAAGGTAACACTTTTTCAAGGTAAAACCTCCCCAGGCCATTACAGATTGATATACAATAGAATTGTTGGAAAATTCAAAAGGACCATCATTGTTTAGATAAGTTAACAATAGCAAGTCTCCAAAATCTTTTTACAATATATGTTGGTCTGTTGGTATTGCTCTTGATCAACTTTATAACATCTATAGGTAAATGAAATTGCTAAATTGGTTATACAATAGGAACAAGTAGACCGTTAAGGTCATAGACAAGGGACAATAACAGTGGATTCAATGACTCAAAATTTCTGACAAGTCATGATTTTCACAAAGTCCAAAATGAACATGATTACTTTTTTCTTTATGATTTAAGTACCAGTCCGTCTAAGAAACAGGCAAAATGTATTGGTGCAGTGGCACATTGAAGAAAAAATGCAGACTTTTGATTTTTGATTTTAACCAAACTAACCAAGACAATGCCATTTTGATAGATAAAAGTTCTGTGTAATTTTGCCTTTTTGAGTTATCAGCGTCCAAAATTTAGTTACATTATACTATGAAAAGTACGGGAAAATTTTCTCGCCATTTTTTCCTCTATATAACCAGTAAAAAATTATCTCGAGACCTAACACATGTTCAAATGTAAAAACTTTTTAGGATTTGTTTTTACAACCAAATGAATACATCTAAGCCAAAAAATACAGAATCTAAATTTTTGATGTGCCGCCCCCTGCCTGACTCTTAGCTGGAATACTACTTAATTTCTTTGCAGTCAAAACTGGATGCTCTTAAATTTTGGCTTACTCTATATTACAATTACAGTAAAAAGTCAGTAAAAAAGCTCAACGTAGTGAAAACAACTTTTCTGCGACGTAACAATAGACGGGGACGTAATTTTGGCGAAAATGTCCATTTCCTGCGGGGGATGTCGCTTTTGTTAAGGAATGTGTGGAGTTGTTCAAATGTACTTCTCACCCCATTTATGCTTCCTATCCCTATTATCGGTGTATTTGTACATTTGGACATGTGAACTTGCAATATTGCACGCACCTATGAAAAAAATACAAGAGCTGATACAAAAAGGGATAACCTTTCACATTTGACTTTATTTACAAATGTATGATAACAATGCATGTGCTAAAATCTGATTGGTCCATTTTTTCACATGTAATCCAATTATTGGTGTATAGGGAAATAAGCTCAAATGGACAGTATTTACTGGATGATTTTTTAGGTGACACCAGTATTTGGTCACGTGGTGACTCAATGCATGACAAAGCATCTGTGGCTGCTTCGAATAACACAAATACTTTTTCAGATATTTCGTTTAGATAAATGCTCTTAAAACTTCTTTGAAATACCATGAAAACAGCCCTTTTGTGGGTGTGACTTAGTTGTTTGCAATTTTTCACTTTAAAACCCCAATGTGTATTTTTGCCCTTAACAGAGAGAGCATGCTGTTTCCCAAAATAGCATGAAAATACCCTGGATGTAAATACAGTAAGGTAATAAATAACAGACAACGAAAATATGCACCAATAATAGGAGTACACCGATAATAGGCATATAACCCATACTTCTGTAAATGCGATAAATTACTAAGGTCTTATCAGGTTTCTTTTTGTCTGAATGCATGTGATAAAATTTTGATTTAAAAAAGCTGTAGGTTTTGTCCTCTGCAGTGACGATAATTTAAGGGAACACAAAGAAAATATTTCATACTTAAGGTAGATGGGTAGTCTTCCGCCATTTTGAATTCGTTATTTATGTTGTTGTGGTATTATCTGCTTTTTAAATATGCAAATATTTTTATTTGTAATAAATCAATCAATATTATATTCATAATACAATATGCAAAGGACCTACATGGAGTTGAATTTACATGTCTTTATCTAATAAAACGAGGCATGGTAACTTGGTAATTAAATAAGTTAGAACAAGATATTTGAAAAAGGGAGATAATCTGATAAAAATATTTTACATAGATATTACTATGAAAATTCACATTTTATAAATTTTATGGAAAACAAAGTCGGTGACCCCCATTTTTCTTTATATTTTTTGAAAGTATGTTCAAAGGGCTAACACATGAATAAAGTAGAAAAAAATCTATGGTATAGTTTTAAAGAAATCAACAATATACCTGTTTTTCAATATATATTCATTAGAAATATTTGATTATTTTGATATCAGTTTTTTTAAAAACAAGCACGGTGACCCCCCTTTTTTATTTTTTTATTTCAATGCTAATATAATAAGGAAACTTTCCTGAGAAAATAAAGAAAATCTATGGAAAAAAATTTTGGACTACCCATCTACCTTAATATGAATTGCAATGGGATTACGGAATTCTTTCTGTTAATGATATTTCTCTGGCAACTGCTGTTATGAGAAAAAAGTTTTTTTTCTAATCTTGGTTTACGCTGCTTTTTTTTTCAGGAAGACGATACCCACGTACCCGTTGCCAGCTACATATGCGTGTGATTTTCAACTTGAGGATATTTAATTTATGAAATCTTTTCTTCCGAGTTACTTATTTGTATAGATTCTATGACCCCGTTCACACTTACAATATTCGAATTGATCGGAATCGATTTCAATCAAAATGTGGCTAATCACACTTTAAATAGATCAATTGCAATCGATCTTTTTTGGTCCCATTGGAAGAGGTGGTCTCAAACAGATCAATTCAAATTGAGAGGGATTTTGATAAGAATAGTTGGGATCGATTGCAATAGATTTGAGTTCTTTGAAATAAGCATGCAATCGGTTCTAACGAGAATGATAAAATCTGATTGCAATCGATCGCAATGGATTCATGAGTTTCAAATGTGAATGTAATCGGGTTTATAAAGAACCAATCGTAATTAAGATCGATAACATCTACATCTAGTTCTAATGTGAACATGGCTTATGTCAGTTTTTCAGGTTCCATTGTTGTCTTGTCAAATATTCCCAATACAACAACTCATCACTTAAATGCTCACTATTTACACAGTAACACAGCAACCGGAAAATGAAAAGTTAGTAGCAATAGAATCGTTTTTTCATTGTTTCATTGTATTTCATTATTTCCCCCTCATGATATCTACGGCGCGATATTAGAGTCAAACTAGAGTTACTGTGGCCTATTGGGCCAACGATACCCCCTGCTCCCACATCTTCCTGATTTTTTTTTTTAAATATCTAGAAAAACAGGAATAATTGGAAAACAAAATACATAGTGCACATCTACAATATGTAATTAAGATCCTGCATAAGTTTCATGAAATTCAAATCAGTGGTTTAGGAGGAGTAGTGGATACCAGATGGTCACCATATGGTTTGCAATGAGCTAAAATGACAAAGTCCAAATCATGGAAAAATCTGGAAAAAAGGGAAATATTGATTAACAAAAGACATAGTGCACATCTACAATATGTAATCAAGCTCCTAAATAAGTTTTGTTAAATTCCAATCAGTGGTTAAAGAGGGGTAGTGGATACCAGGTGGTCACCATATGGTTGCAATTCAGCTAAAATGACTGAGTCCAAAACATGTCAAAAATCTGGAAAAAAAAAAGAATTATTGATAAACAAAATGCATAGTGCACATCTACATTATGTAATTAAGCTCGTGCATAAGTTTCATGAAATTCCAATCAGTGGTTTAGGAGCAGTAGTGGATACAAGCTCTCCTTTGTACAGAAAGACGGATGGATGGAAGGATGGACGGACAGAAGGAAGGACGGACGGACAGACACCATGAACACTATATACATTCCGCGAAGGGTGGGGGGGTATAATATTAAATTGTGTTGACAAAATTTCACAACAATCTAAAGCTTTCATTTCATTGGAATAAGTACTATATATGTCAGGATGAAGGATAGACAATTGTTAAATATATAAAGGATTAGGCTTGAGTGTATTTTGTGCAAGTAAATGGGACTTTAAATGATTTTAGATCAGGTTAGGTAAAATTATATTCAAGGCTATGCATAAAAATTTTTTAACTAAAGGCTTAAATATTTTGGGTTGAGCATAATACACACTTATACTGTGGAATAGATGTCTTCTTCATTTGAAACTTGTCTAATGTTCAAATACTCCATGCCTCCTTTTATCACGCATTTTACTCTCACTTCATTTACACATTTTTACCTCATTGTATTTTTATCACAAATACATAATGTATTATCTTTTTTCTGTTTCGAAAATTAAACTTGGGTTTTACCCTCAGCATCGTTGTTAAAATGGGGAAAAAGAAGATCGGTACGGTCCAATGAACAGTGTAGAAAGACTTTTGTGTGAAAAACTAAAGAAGGAAAATATGAAAGTGTAACAGTTGGATCCAGGTTACATTGCAAAATAACAAATACCGATTACTGTTAATTTATTTTCTGTATTTCGACAACTTATGTCTCATCAGTGCAGATCAAACCAAAACATTAATAATCATTGCCTTATCAAACAACTACGATCTTTTTGGGCCTTGTACAAATTTATGCATCGTTTAAAGACCTGATGATACTTTTGAGTACCGAATCTCTATGTCGATAGTCAAGCCTATTAGAGCTTTACTCAACTAGAAAATGATTCTAAATAACATGGAAGTGTACCATACTGATATAGTGTGTATGAAATAACCTTGACATGTTCCGCAAGGAGATTGGTCAAACAAATAACCTCGAAATGTTCTGTAATGAGATTGGTTATTGTAACAATTAACCTGGACATGTTCCGTAATGAGATTGGTCATAACAAATAATCTGGACATGTTCCGTAATGAGATTGGTTGTAACAAATTACCTGGACATGTTCCGTAATGAGATTGTTTGTTGTAACAAACTAGAGCATGTCGAAACTGGCGTTGTCGGAAGGGCCCCGCAATTTTGATCCTGAAATTCCATGTAAAAGTAAAATTGAGGTAAGTGTGGATTCACATTCTGTTTAACACAAATGTGTTGATACAGTAATTTGCTGGATACAGTGAATTCTTGAATTTTTACCAAACCATGTCATTTTTCAGCTTCAGACTTAATATCAAATAATTCCAAGTTGATACAAGTCTAAAAATCTTATAAAGATAATATGGTTTATAGTAAAAAGTAAAAGTATTGGCAAACAGGAAGTGGTTGATCGACAAATTTGAAAAACCACTTTTGCAATACAACTCATCATTCCAAAGCTTCAAACCAAATTTCCAATCATTCCCTCCAGTAGAAGCCAAGAAATCTGTGACCGAAATCAAGTTTTTAGTAAAAATTCAAAGTCTCAGCAAACAGGAAGTGGATGGCCGACAAACTTGAAAATCGTTTACACAATACAACTCATCATTTCCAAGCTTTAGACCAAATTTCAAATCATTCCCTTCAGTAGAAGCCAAGAAATCTGTGACGGAAAAAATTGTTGACGGACAGACGGACAGACAGACGGACAAAGTGAAAACTATAGGGCACCCGCATCTCGATGCGGGGCCCTAATAACCTGGACATATTTCGCAAGGAGATTGGTCGTAACAAATAACCTGGACATGTTCCGTAATGAGATTGGTTATAACAAATAAACTGGACAAGTTTGGATATTTACATACTCATTTAATTTGCATGTCTTTGAATATGTTTCTACCTGATATTTTTCTGAAGTATTATCTAATTCTGTTTATTTTTACCTTGAAAGTAAATATATCATTACAGAACTATGTCCGTAATAAAGTACCAATTTAGACGCCAGTATTTAATGAATAAAAGATTCCAATAAGAATATGTAACAAGAGGCTCTCAAGAGCCTGTATCGCTCACCTGGGCCATTGCTGACAAATACAGTCAAAAATAATAATACCAATGTTGAATGCCAATCTTGAATCTGTTCAGACAAGCCAGACACATTTTAAGAAGGGGACAAACTAAGGTCCATTGTGACCAAGTGTGATTCCAATATGCCAAGTACTTTCAGAAGAGAAGATCTTGGAATATGTTTCCCCATAGGGTCCAATGTTAAACTAAGTTCCCCGCTGGTGGCCATCTTAGATGATGTGCAGACTTGCCGGACTCATTTTTGAAAGGGAACCACCTAACGACTATTCTGGCCAAATTTGGTCCCGATTGGCTCTGCGGCTTCAGAGAAGAATATCTTTGAATACCTTCCCATAGGGTCCAATGATAAAACCAGGCTTCACACGCTGGTGGCCATCTTGGATATGATGCGGACTTGACAGACACTTTTTTGAAAGGGGACCAACTTAGGACTATTGTGAACATCAATATGTATTTGGAAACCAAATTTCATTGAAATCGGAAAATGTTGAATTTTCCCGCCTTTTTTTGCGGCCATTTTGAAAATGGCGATCAACAAACAATTTTCAACATCTGTTTTGAAGTCGCAACATCAATATCTACTTGGAAATCAAATTTCATTGAAATCGGAAAATGTTGAATTTTCCAGCCTTTTTTGGTGGCCATTTTGAAAATGACGGTCAATAAAACAATTTTCAACAACGGTTTTGAAAACGCAACA
>MJUU01048567.1:2866-16379 GCA_002080025.1 Modiolus philippinarum | reverse complement strand
TTTTTTTTTACATCAATAGGTTTCTCAGCACATTTGAGATATATATTTAGTTTTTTGAAAAATTCTATTCATTGGTTTTACTTTAGAATGACATTTACACAGAAATTTCACGGTTTCTTTCACGATTTTCACGTTATTTCTTTGTTAGATAAGGGGTTTAGACTACTAACTTCTGGCAAGCTGTCATGAAAAAACTAAGTAGATTACCCCCAATTTTTTTTTCGATATCTCTATGTTATTTGATAATATCTATCATCATGCAAAATTAAAAAAAATCAGTAAACGCACCAAAGGTGCGAAAGCCGAGTTGCGCACATATGTTATTTTCATAAGTACATCATCGGATAGGCAAATAGTTGCATATCAGCATATACCGGTAAATTCTTTTATTTCAATGAGAGATTTATAATGGAACTTTTGAGGAAGTTTGACTTTGTCCTAACTTGACTAAAAGTCAAAACATTCCAAGTTCCTTTCCAAATAAAACTTTCGGCAGGGGTTCTCCCTTAAAATCTAGTTTTTTATTTTATTATTGCTGAAATTGAAAGTGTGTATCAGAATACCTTTTTTCTAATAATTTCAGTTTTCTAGTTTAGTATAGATAGCAACCAAAATCTCCACTATCCATTGCAACTTATTTCAGACCACCTCTCAAAAAAAATTTGGGCAGCAGTTCCCCTTATAATCCAGGTTACATACATATTGCTGAAATCAAAACATTCCAAGCCCCCTCCCTCTTTTTCAAAAAAAAAAAAAAAATGGCTGAAGTTCCCCTTATAATCTAGTTTATACATATTTCTGAAATTGTGAAGCAGAATTTTTTTTGAAAGATTCAGTGTTCTGGTTTGGTTTCCATGGCAACTAAAAGCTCCACTATCCATTACAACCCATTTCAGACCACCATCCCAAAAAAAATTTGGGCAGGGGTTCCCCTTATAATCCAGGTTATACATGTTGCTGAAATCAGTTTTAAAACATTCCAAGTCCCCCTTTCAAAAAGATTCCCTCCGCAACTTCGTTGCGTGGGGTATAATAAAGATTTGGCAGGGGTTCCCCTTATAATCTAGTTTATACAAATATCTAAAATTGCGAAGAAAAATATGTAGCAGAATACTGTTTTTCTAAGATTCAATCTTCTGGTTCGGTTTCCATGGCATCTGAAAGCTCCACTATCCATTAAAACACATTTCAGACCACCATTCAAAAAAAATTTGGGCAGGGGTTCCACTTATAATCCAGGTAATATGTATTGCTGAAATCAAAACATTCCGAGTCCCCCTTTCATAAAAAAAAAATTGGCAGGGGTTCCCCTTATAATCTAATTTATATTGTGACGGAAAATATGTAGCAGAACACTTTTTTTTCCATAGATTCAGTGTTTTGGTTTGGTTTCCATTGCAACTGAAAGCTCCACTATCCATTACAACCCATTTCTAACCACCATTCAAAAAAAATTTGAGCAGGGGTTCCCCTTATACTTCAGGTAATATGTATTTCTGAAATCAATAATTTACAAAAAAATCCGAATGTATTTTTTTTTTCATCCAAAATTTTATTTTTACTGGACTTTTAGTAATATTGAACACTTCTTCATATTAAATTAATTACCTCCCTTAGTTTTATTACCTCCCTTTTTTTTACTTCTGACTTTTCATTCTATCTAATTTGTAAGTTATTGACACCCCAAAAATGTGTGTTGGTGAACATAATTAGAACTATAAAATGAATTTACATGTTCTAGCAGTATAAAAACTACTTTTGTATGAACAATAAAAATTCTTTTAGCTATTTTAGCTATTGTTATCAAATAATACCGAACATGTGATTTTAGGCTTTATTGAAATGTTTTATTTTTGTTACATTTTTAGAAGTTGTGACCTTGACCTTAGTTGCACAGACTTCAAAATCTATAGAGTTCCTCCTCTAATCATAACTCATGTCTATGCCAAGTTTCATTTGGATGTGTAATGTGGTTCTGGAGATATTGTGTTGAAACGAATAAGTCAAATTTTTGTTCTATTTTTAGAAATTGTGACCTTGACCTTTGTCGCACAAACCTCAAAATCAATAGGGATCTTCCTCTAATCATAACCCATGTCTGTGCAAAGTTTCATTTAGATATGACATGTGGTTCTCAAGATATCGTGCGGAAACCAAAAGTTGACGCCCGGACGCCCAGACACCATTCATCAAATTATAAGTCGAGTTCGACTTGTCGCAACTCGGCTAAAAATCTATGAGATTTTTTTTTTACTGACTCTTCACCTTAACTGGAAGATGGTATGCCCTAATGCAAGGTGTGTATAGTAATGTGGCGTCTTAGTATTTGTATTTCTCTTTTTGAAATAGTCAAAATCTAAAATTTTACTATGGCGATTGGGAAAATAATTTACCTCACGAGCAAACAAAATGAAACTTTTGTTTCATTTATGAATTAAGAAGTTTTCAAGCCTGAAATGTCATATTCATGACAGTTATCAATAACATTGATAGTGAAAAAGAAGCTTGGTAACATGCACATCCTTAAACCAGCGAGATAGTATCCAAATCCATTTCTGCTCTAAAGGAACATGTAGGTTCCTCACAACCGGCCATGACATCATAATCGACTTTAAGAATGAAAAACAAAGTTGCAGGAAATCTCATTGAGTATTTTAACCAAGGTGTGTATAATTGTTGCTTATACAAAAATTTAACCAAACTGTTTTAACATGCCAAGAACTGGGGAAAAGCTGATTAACACATACCTTGAAAACATATGAACAGACAGACTCAACACATTGTGTCGAATAACACTGAATATTCTGCTTCTGTCATGAGAAAATATACTGTGCTGAACAAGACTTTTAAGTACATGACAACCATATTGGTTATGTATTAATGTTATCCAATTCTCCATGATCTTCTGACATATAGAACCAGTTGTTAGTTGTACATCCTGACTGCCATGACTCAAGATCTTCTGTATAACCAAGTAGCCAAATGGATGCATTGATAGTGTCCTCGCCTGGATCATAAATTTTAAATAAGAATACTATTTTTATTTCTTAACAAACTTTATATAACTTAAGGAATGTTAACCAGGGTTAAATTTACAAATATAAAGGCACAGCTCGTGATTAAATGACGACAACCCTGTACCTGCCATGAGTTATTTCAATTTCAATATGACAGAACATGGAATTTTGCATTCTGAAGCAACATGAGAGAACACATATTTTGAAACTTCATTGATGCCTGTCTATGACGTCACAATACACAATCTGACGTTTTCAAGATCCAAATCAAAAGCAAAACATTACACATTGGCATGATTGAGTTTACAAATGTTCGAACAAAAGATGAAAATACGGTTATTTTGCATCTTTTTACACTTATTCTGATAACATTTACAATGTGTGAAGTATGATGTTGAGTATTATACTGGTTGACAATTAATAAGTCATGTTAGAATTAAGATTTATGCAAACTAGATATTGTACATTTTGCCAAATATAGAACTCCATTTGGAATAACCCACACCTGTAAATGGCTCCTCTATGAAGTAAATTTGTAATAAATTAATAATCTTTATTTCTTACACACTGATAAGTAAATATCTTTATGTACACAGTCCAGTCTGAGAATTTATATTTCAGTGTAATGTATCTAGTTTAATACATGTACTTTCAGTATTTTGAATTTTTCATTGAAATTCTGCTTGACTTTTATCAAGTATGGAATAGACATCTGTCAAAAATTGTCTATGCTTAAAGGCACAAAACAATTGTCTGAAAAAAGAGGACCTAAGTAATAACTAACAGTCAGTAACTCATTATTAACTGAATATCTATCTGTAATTGTAAACCCATTCATTTTAATTTGAATGCATTTTACCACACCGAAAGATTCAACTGTCAAATGAAAATTCAATTATGACTGCAAACAGTATCTATTATAGGGATACCTAACCTTATTTATTGTCTTTAGAGCATAACTATTATCTTGGGAAGTTATAATCCCAATTGCCATTGCAACATTCAATGTCATTGATCAATTTCATGAAAAACAAAGAAGTTATTTCTTGATAAATAATATGGTCAAAAGTAAAATAGTGCAGTATTTGGTGGCAAACATTGTTTTCAGCACAAAGAAATAGAATTAAAAGAAAAACAAGAGGCTCTCAAGAGCCTGTATCGCTCACCTGGACAATGGCTGACATAGATAAAAGGCATTTCCAATAGGAAAAACGAAACATAAAATTTAGTAGAATACTTTTTTTCTTCTAAAATTACAGTATTCTTGTTTGGTTTCAATGGCAACCGAAAGATCCACCATCCATTACAACCCATAACAGAAAACCATTCCAAAAAAATTTGGGCAGGGGTTCCCCTTATAATTAAAGTAATACATAGTGCTGAAATAAAAACATCCAGACCACTTTAAAAGGGCCAATGTAAAAGCTATGTTCCAGATGCACGGACCTACCAGATACATTTTTTGGATGGGACCACCTAAGGACCATTTTGGTTCTAATTGGACTTGGTAGTTTCTGAGAAGAAGATCTTTGAATGTATATTCCATAGGGTCCAATGTTAAAACTATGTTCCCACTGGCGGCCATCTTGGATGAGGTACAGACCTGCCAGATACATTTTTAGAAGGGACCATCTAAGGGCCATTGTTACTAAGTTTGGTTATAATTGGACTGGTAGTTTCTGAGAAGATCTTTAATGTTTTTTCCATAGGGCCCAATGTTAAGACTATATTCCCGCTGGCGGCCATCTTGGATTAGGTACAGACCTGCCGGATACCTTTTTTTGAAAGGACCATCTAAGGATCATTGTAACTATGTTTGGTTATAAAGGATGGGTAGCTTCTGAGAAGAAAATCTTTGAATGTCTTTCCCATAGGGTCCAATGTTAAAACTATGTTCCCCGCTGGCGGCCATCTTGGATTAGGAACAGACCTGCCGGATACCTTTTTTGGAAGGGACCATCTAAGGACCATTGTACCATTGTGACTAAGTTTGGTTTTAATTGGACTGGTAGTTTCTGAGAAGAAGATCATTGAACGTCTTTCCCATAGGGTCCAATGTTAAAACTATGTTCCCCGCTGGCGGCCATCTTGGATTAGGTACAGACCTGCCGGATACCTTTTTTGGAAAGGACCATTGTGACTAAGTTTAGTTATAATTGGACTGGTAGTTTCTGAGAAGAACATCTTTTAATGTCTTTTCCATAAGGTCCAATGTTAAAACTATGTTCCCCGCTGGCGGCCATCTTGGATTAGGTACGGACCTGTCGGATATCTTTTTTGGAAGGGACCATCTAAGGACCATTGTGACTAAGTTTGGTTATAATTGGACTGGTAGTTTCTGAGAAGAAGATCTTTGAATGTCTTTTCCATAGGGTCCAATGTTAAAACTATGTTCCCCGCTGGCGGCCATCTTGAATTAGGTACAGACCTGTCGGATACATTTTTTGGAAGTGACCATCTAAGGACCATTGTGACTAAGTTTGGTTATAATTGGACTGGTAGTTTCTGAGAAGAAGATCTTTGAATGTCTTTTCCATAGGGTCCAATGTTAAAACTATGTTCCCCGCTGGTGGCCATCTTGGATGAGGTACGGACCTGTCGGATACCTTTTTTAAAGGGGACCACCTAGGGACTATTGTGACCAAATTTGGTTCCAATTGGCCCGGTGGTTTCAGAGGAGAAGATCTTTGAATGAAAAGTTTACGCCGAACGGACGGACGGACGACGGACGACAGACGCCAAGTGATGGCAAAAGCTCACCCTGGCATAGCCAGGTGAGCTAAAAAGCAATTTTTGAGGAGATTTTGGATGTGTTAACACAGCCTTTCACTTACAAATTTACAAACTTACAAATTCATAAACTCTTCGAAAATTACTTGCATTTCTTTAACATTTTTGCAGAAATCTTTTCTTACCAATTGTCTGTCACATGACATAGAGATGAAGTTTAAAGTTTCCTGGACATGAAAGCATTGAAATTTTAATTAAACATTTACCTGGTCCTTACAAGCATCTAGTATGAATTGAATGTTAAACATGGGTACGCTTTCAATACATGTCTGAATCACATGATTCCCATTTCTATCCATTGCACATTTCAACACATGGCCATCCAATTCATTCAAGATTTGAAGCTGAAGGTTTTGAGTTGCAGTAGTGATGGCCACCTGTATAACTTTATGTCCATATATATGTAGAGATAAGGGGACTATCTGATCCTGTAACTGTTCTATTAGTATTTGTATTTGTTGACATGAACTATTTGATATAAGACATTGGATTACTTGGTGTCCAAACATGTGCTTAATTAAAATGGTAGTTTCTTCTGCAGTCAGAATTTCATCTAAGATACAAGATATTTCTTCTGCTGTTGCTTGTTGTATTCCAGTCTGTAAAAACCTGCAACAAATTACAAAAAATGGGATTATTTTGACAAATCAGCAGTGGTGCAACTACATATGTACTTTTCTGACCCGCTGGACCTATCTGTAAAAATTTGTAATGTCTGACAAATTTATGATTTGTGTCAGGACTGATGAATGCAATTTTTATTTTACTCACTCAAATGATAGATAGCTATTGGTCTCTACAAAATTTTGGCTCAGTGGTTCTAGAGAAGAAGATCTTTGAATGCATTCCTATATAAAGGTCCTATGTTAAAACTATGTTCCCTGCTGGCTGCCATCTTGGATGAAGTACGAACATAAAAATCATAAAAGTTTGAAGGGGACCACCAAAGGACCATTGTGACCAAGTTTGGTTACAATTGGCCTAGTTGTTTCAGAGGAGAAGATCTTTGAATGAAAAGTTAATGACAAACGGACAGATGACAGACACCAAGTGATGGCAAAAGCTCACCCTGGCAATAGCCAGGTGAGCTTGAAATAACAGGAACAAGTGTGGATCGTATTGCATGGCAATACCAAGTCCCCTACCGGTAGAACAAGGCTTTATTACACTAGCAAACTAGCAAACTAGAGGATGACATGCCCCCGCGCAAGGTTGAATCAAATTAGGATTTTCTAGTAATATTTGTGTCTGTAAGACACATATGATGCCCCCGCTAAACACATGTTATTCTAGGTTGCACAGATTAACTACCGGTATGTACCCTCTATTACTAAATCACCAAAAAAAATTAAATGTACCCACTATTACTAAATCACCAAAAAATTAAAAGTTGAGCAATGTATATTTTTGAAAAAAAAATGAACCGAAATCAAAATACATACCACATGCACATCTTCCATATATGTACAAATGATCTGCAAAATAAAAACTTTCTAGCATAAAACTGTAGGAGGAGTTGCGCGGACAAACCATGTACCCCCCTCAGACGGACGGAAGACAGATGGACGGACGGACAGACGGACGGACGGATGGACGAGGGTAAAACAATATGCCCCCCGACTTATCGTCGCGGGGGCATAAAAATATCAGATCAATAACTGCAGCGGTTTAGAAAAACATAGGTAATCAACCATTACAAAGTTCGCCTCGTTATGGCACATGGACACAGAAACCCTGTGTGCTCATTTACCATACCTTATGCATGTATACAAAGGCTAGATGATCTTACCATGTACAGTAACCGAAACCTGAATTTGGACATAAACGGTAAAGTGACCCAATTTTGCTTGGATGCTGACCTACCCCCAAAGATGCATCCACATGCAATGTTTGATGATCCTACCATGTACAGTTACTTAGATCTGAACTCGGACGTAAACTTGAATGTAAGTCAATCATGCAGAAAATATAGGTCAAAGTGACCTAATTTTGCCTGGATGCTGACCTACCCCCAAAGATGCATGCACATGCAAGGTTAGATGATCCTACCATGTACAGTTACTTAGATCTGAACTCAAACGTAAACTTGAATTAAGTCAATGATGCGAGAAAATATAGGTCAAAGTGACCTAATTTTGCCTTGATGCTGACCTACCCCCAAAGATGCATGCACATGCAAGGTTAGATGATCCTACCACGTACAGTAACTGAGATATCAACTGGGACCTAAAATTAAATAAAAGCCAGCCAAGCGGAAAATGTAGGTCAAAAAGACCTACTTTTCCTGGAGGCTGTGAGTTAGCCCAAGATGCATCTGTACACAAAGTTTGATGACCCTACCCTTCATAGTTACAAAGATATATACCTAAATGCGGACGCGGACGAAGACTCAGATGAAGACGCGGACGCCGGGGGTACTCCAATAGTCCCCCTCAACTTCGTTGAGGCGAACTAAAAAGTGTGGAAAACTGATGTAGGACTGACAGACGGATGGACAGACGGAAGTACAGACGGACGGACAGAGGGACGTACAGAGTGCAAATCTTAAGTCCCCTTCGGCTATCGCATTTATTAGGGGACTAAAAATGATTTGAAGCCCACTCTATAGCTTTAATAGCATGCTTTGAGTTGACTCACTCATCTTAACCCCCATGAGCATTCTGAAAAGTTGGCAGGTATACCATTGGTGGCCATTTTATATTTTTCATAGTAAAAATATATAAAATTTGGTAGATGATCACCATGTTACTATGCCTAAATAAAATCAACTTGATATAGGAAAAGGTTTTCAAGAATTAGCAATTTACAATATATCCCGTTGATTTAAATGTTAACTTAGATTTGCAGTGGCGGCCCTTTTGGATTCTCCATCTGTACAAATAAAACAAGAGGCTCTCAAGAGCCTGTATCGCTCACCTGGGCCACGGCTGATTTATGCAGTTAAAAATAGTGTACCCACTTGATGACAGACAGACGGACAGACTGATGGACGGACGGACTGACGGACCAGTCAAAAACTATATACCCTCCGCAACTTCGTTGCGTGTAGTATAATAATCCCAATGTTTTAAGGGCATTATTTTCAAATTTGTTAATAGACATTGATGTTATATTATCTTAAGTTTAACTATATTCCAGACTGGCAGCTATTTTGGATGGGGTACAGTTCTACTGTCACCTTTCTTGAAGGGGACCAGTGAGTCTAATTTTGGTTCCAATTGACTAAATATTTTCAGAGGAGAACATCTTTAAATGCTTTCCGATAGGCTTCCGATAGGTCTCAAGGTTAAACTATGTTCCCACTTGGGCCATCTTGAATGCCATGCAGACAAGCCAGGCAAATTTTTCAAAGGGGAACAACTGTGGCCCTTTGTTACCAAGTATGTTTTCACTTTTGGCTATGTAATTTCAGGAGAAGATATTTAATGTTTTCCCAATGGGTCAAATGTTAAAATTGTTCCCCGTTGGCAGACATCTTGCATTAAGCAAAGACCTGAAAAACAACTCTTTTGCAGGGCCGCAACCTAAAGACTATTGTGGCCAAGTTTGGTTCCAATTGGCTGAAAAGTTTCAGAAGTGTTTTCCCATAGGGTCCAATGTTAACACTATGATCCTTGCTGACGGCCATCTTGGATATAGCACGGATCTGAAAAACAACATTTTTGCAGGGGACCATCTAGGACTATTGTGGCCAAGTTTGGTTTCAATTGGCCAAGTAGTTTCAGAGGAAAAGATCTTTGAAAGTGTTTTCCCATAGGGTCCAATGCTAAAACTATGATCCCTGCTGGCGGCCATCTTGGAAATAGCCCGGATCTGCAAAACAACTTTTTTGCAGGGGACCATCTAAGGACTATTGTGCCCAAGTTTGGTTTCAATTAGCCAAGTAGTTTCAGAGGAGAAGATCTTTGAATGTGTTTTCCCATAGGGTCCAATGTTAAAACTATGATCCCGCTGGCAGCCATCTTGGATATCGTGCGGATCTGAAAAACAACTTTTTTGCAGGGGACCATCTAAGGACTATTGTGGCCAAGTTTGGTTTTAATTGGCCAAGTAGTTTTAGAGGAGAAGATCTTTGAAAGTGTTTTCCCATAGGGTCCAATGTTAAAACTATGATCCCTGCTGGCGGCCATCTTGGATAAAGCGCAGATCTGAAAAACAACTTTTTTGCAGGGGACCATCTAAGGATTATTTTGGCCAAGTATGGTTTCAATTGGCTCAGTAGTTTCAGAGGAGAAGATCTTTGAAAGTGTTTTCCAACAGGGTCCAATATTAAAACTATGATCCCCGCTGGTGGCCATCTTGGATATATCACGGATCTGAAAAACAACTTTTTTTTGCAGGGGACCATCTAAGGACTATTGTGGCCAAGTTTGGTTTCAATTGGACAAGTAGTTTCAGAGGAGAAGATCTTTGAAAGTATTTTCCCATAGGGTCTAATGTTAAAACTATGATCCCCGCTGGGGGCCATCTTGGATATAGCCCGGATCTAAAAAAACAACTTTTTTGCAGGGGACCATCTAAGGACTATTGTGGCCAAGTTTGGTTTCAATTGGCCAAGTAGTTTCAGAGGAGAAGATCTTTGAAAGTATTTTCCCATGGGGTCTAATGTTAAAACTATGATCCCCTCTGCGGCCATCTTGGATATCGCGTGGATCTGAAAAACAAAGTTTTTGCAGGGGACCATCTAAGGACTATTGTGGCCAGGTTTGGTTTCGATTGGCCCAGTAGTTTCAGAGGAGAAGATCTTTGAATGAAAAGTTTACGCCGGACGGACGACGGACGAAAAGTGATGGCAAAAGCTCACCCTGGCATTAGCCAGGTGAGCTAAAAAATTGGTAGCTGACCATCATTTTATCATGCTTAGTTAATATCAACTTGAAATACGAAAACGAATGGTATTTCAAGAATTAGCAAATATCAACTTTCCCAAATGGCCCTATGTTAAACTATGTTCCCCAGTGGTGGCCATATTGGATGAGATGTAAACCTGCCGGACATGTGTAGAAATTGTAGTTCTTGATAACCTGAACACTTTTGCTATTCAAACTTAAACTATATCATACGTAGTTAGGAAAAATAGCTCAAAGCGTTACAAAAATATGAAATTTCAACGAAGTAACTCCTGTATGGTTCATCAAATTTTCTTCAAAGTGGCAGCATAGGGGTAGATCTCATCATGCTAAACATTTTTATAAATATAACATGATCTTTATTTCTTATCATTTTTAATACACAAGACAAATATTACAAAAATTTTGCAAATTTTATGGAAAAAGGGCAATTACTCCAAGACAAATTTTTGAATAAAATTGCAGGGTGGGTAGATCTTGCCATGCTGATCTTTTTTAATGTCAGATTTTTTTTAAAAAACCAGAGAGGTTTTTGAGTTATTTGCAAAAAACAGCAATTTACCCTTATGTTTCATTTTTAGTAAAAGCAGCCATGTTTTTTGGTCTTTGGACTATTCAAACACAATTTTCAAACTGCATACCCTGGTGATGATTCAGGCCAAGTTTCAATGGCCCAGCAGTTTCAGAGACGAAGATTTTTTAAATTGTTGGACGGATAGACATACTGATGGCAAAAGCTCACATGGCCCGATGAGCTAAATACTGGAGGTACTGTGACCTGGAGGGCCATAAAATAATACTCCCCACTCCCCATTGGAGTAGTGGATCCCGAATATAATTTGTCACAAAAATAGTTATAATTGCACAATTCCATTGTGTACTAAACATTTTGTGAAATTTGGGTAAAAAGATCTCGAAAATTACGTCGGTAAACAGGAAGTGGAAGTCCATCAATCCTGAAATTGCTATTTGCGATATAGGACATAATGCTAAACCTGCATACAAATTTTCAAGTTGCTGTGATGAGTAGTTTCTGAGAAAAAAGTTAAGAAAAGTTTCTACAATTGACAAAAGATATCGAAAAGTAACTAAGTCAGCAAACAGGAAGTAGATGTCTGGCAATCATGAAATCACTACTTGCATTATAGGGCATCATTCTAAACTTGCCTACAAAATTTCAAGTTGCAGTGATGAGTAGTTACTGAGAAAACTGTTAAAAAAGTTCTTATGATTGACAAAAGATCTTGAAAATAAACTAAGTCAGTAAACATAAAGTAGATGTCCGCCAATCCTGAAATCGCTACTTTGTGTTATAGGACATCATTCTAAATTTGCATACAAAATTTCAAGTTGCAGTGATGAGTCGGTACTGAGAAAAAAGTTACGAAAAAATTTCTACACATGCATGATTGACAAAAGATCTCGAAAATTAACTAAGTCGGTAAACAATAAGTTGATGTCCGGCAATCCTGAAATCGCTACTTGCAGTATGGGACATCATGTCAAACTTGCATACAAAATTTCAAGTTGCAATGATCAGTAGTTACTGATTTACAATTTGAATGAATTTCATACATTTAAATATTATTAAAAATTTCAATAGGAAACAAAATTTACAGACTGTTGAAGAGAAACTATTGTATAAACAGAGTGACTACCTCTAAATGGGCTTACTAAAAGGGCCTTAATACCAAAATTGCAATGATCTTGAAGTCTTGGGTTGGCTGTTGCTACAATTTACTACATTTCAGTGCAGATATACATTTGGGAGACCAAAACCCCTGAAAATTTCAGAAGTTGATGGCGATAAAATGACCAGTTAGAACAACTACTAAAACCTATGGATAGATAAACTTTTGCCTCTTGCTTAAAGGAGATATTCCTTTTCATTATCATACTCCCAAGATAAGTATTAACTAATGAATATGAGGATAATATTACCTTGATCCAACACCATCTTTTGAAAATTCAACAACATGATTTGTAATGTCTTTGAGCTTTAAATCAGGAAGTATGTCGTTCTTGTAATCATCTAATAAATTTTTCTTGTCTTGTAAAGTGTGTCTGAAAATATAAATTCAAAAAATAACACATAACATTATGACAACTAGAATACTGACAAAGTCAGAAAGGGCCCCGCCCCCTTGCATGTCCCAAAAACCTGTTTGCAGAATTTCATGGAAATCAAAAAGCAATTTTTGGGGAAAAACATAACAAGAGGCTCTCAAGAGCCTGTATCGCTCACTTGGACCATGGCTGACATAGATAAAAGGCATTTCCAATAGGAAAAATGAAAAATAAAATTTAGCAGAATACTTTTTTTTCTAAAATTACAGTATTCTTGTTTGGTTTCCATGGCAACCGAAAGATCCACCATCCATTACAACCCATAACAGAACACCATTCAAAAAAAATTGGGCAGGGGTTCCCCTTATAATTAAAGTAATACATAGTACTGAAGTTAAAACATGCAGACCACTTTTCAAATAAAAATTCAAAAATTTGGGCAGAGGTTCCCCTTAAAATCAATAGGGCCAATGTAAAAACTATGTTCCAGATGGTGGCCATCTTGGATGAGGTACGGACCTACCAGATACATTTTTTGGATGGGACCACCTAAGGACCATTGTGGCTTAGATTGGTTCTAATTGGACTAGTAGTTTCTGAGAAGAAGATCTTTGAATGTATATTCCATAGGGTCCAATGTTAAAACTATGTTCCCGCTGGCGGCCATCTTGGATGAGGTAGAGACCTGCCAGATACCTTTTTTGGAAGGGACCATCTAAGGACCATTGTGACTAAGTTTGGTTATAATTGGACTGGTAGTTTCTGAGAAGAAGATCTTTGAATGTGTTT
>MJUU01048565.1:0-22009 GCA_002080025.1 Modiolus philippinarum | reverse complement strand
AAATTTACAGCATATAATTTTTCTGGTGGCGGAAATACCCCTCCATAGTTTCCTTCTCATTTTGTTTACAGTTTTGCAACTTAGACTTATAAAAAACACACCTCTCTTTTGGTTTGAAATACAAAAACAACAGTTCTTTTAAGCTAGAGAAATCAGTTAACTGTTCTTTTTTCAAATATTTGAGAACTGACTGAGCTTCACCACGTAAATTAATGACAAGTTGGCTAGCTTTATCTGAATCTGACCAATTGTTCCATTTAGCAATAACATCAAATTGAATCAAGTAGTCCTCTAGATCACAAGATACACCATCAAAAAGAGTTGGCTTTCCCTCAAATCTAATCATGATTGAAATTTTATTAAACAAGAGAAGCTAAAAAAATTGAAAGTATTCATATCTACTAGTATTTGATAATATTTCTAATACTTTTTCCAAATTTTGTTGATATTTAGAATAATCAAAGTTCCAAAGGGACTGGTGGATTAGTGTCTATGATGGCAATGATCAGTATCTAATCTATTGATATTTTATGTACACTGTCCAATAGTGTCCATGTATGATATGAATAATTGCCTGTCTATGTCGTGCATAATTACTCATTTTTTACTATGGGTCTAATTATAAAGATGATATCAAAACCAAAAAAGGTAAAAAACCCATGTTTTGCTCATCAAGAAAATTAACATGCCTTTCTGACAGTCAGCAGGTATTTACTGGTGGCCATCTTCATTTGATCACACCAGCCAATCAATGGCAATCAAACCATTAGAGACAAATATTCAAAGAATTTTGATTTTATACCAGAAACCCATTACATATTATGGGTTCCCTGCTGTACACTCAACATAGACTAAACAATGACAGCACCATCTTGATCAAGTACAGTTTGAAATTCAATTCTAAAGAAGAGACCTGAATGAAAGGTTTGTGAATGCTGACAAGACGCAAAAGCTGACAAGACATGAGCAGCAATACCCTGCTTTTTATGGTGATAATAATTCGTCCAAGAAACACACGAAGACATGAAAACGATGATCTGTGCCAAGTCTTGTGCAACAATGCATCTCAATTCGCGCTATGATACACATTCTCATGCAATTGAAAAATGACTGTTATGCATTGTAAATACTCAAATGACATTATCTCAAGTTTTGTTTGACCAAACTCTGATGAACGGCAAATATTCAAAGAACTTTGATTTTATACCAGAAACCTATTACATTTTATGGGTTCCCTGCTGTTCACTCAACATAGACTAAACAATGACAGCACCATCTTGATCAAGTACAGTTTGAAATTTAATTCTAAAGAGACGTGAATGAAAGGTTTGTGAATGCTGACAAGACATGAGCAGCAATACCCTGCTCTTTATGGAGATAATAATTCGTCCAAGAAACACACGAAGACATGAAAACGATGATCTGTGCCAAGTCCTTTGTGCAACAATGCATCTCAATTCGCGCTATGATATACATTCTCATGCAATTGAAAAATGACTGTTATGCATTGTAAATACTCAAATGACATTATTTCAAGTTTTGTTTGACCAAACTCTGTTCAACGGCAATTTAACACGCAACACCCCGAACTGAACATTGTTGGACGAACGGTAATCATCAGATCAACACCCGTGCCTGATCCTATTTCGAATTTAGTCAATTCCAACCCCGATCGCTGCAAAATATCGTCTGTTTCGGAATATGCACCTTGACAACTATTTCCAGGTAATACTTTGTATTTACAGATGTACGACTTCTTCAGTATTTTGTTTTTTAGTCGGCCATTACATGTATACCGAACGCGGACCTCGGAGAAGACACTAAATGACAATCGCAACAAGTATAATGGAACAGCCGTACTTTTCCATTCATTAATAACTAGAAATGTAAACAAACATTACGTCTTCCGTAGATTGTAAATAATGGACCGTTGTTCTCGACGGCTAATGAATTTGATTTTTTATTTCCAATGCGTTGTTCTTTTATGATTTATTTTAAAACAGCCACATCGTTTCATTGACGGTTCAGGGAAGTACGTTTACGCCATTCATACAAATGTAAATAAAAGCATCGGTCTTCCATATTCATACATCTACACACAAAATTTTATGAATGGGAAGTTCATTCGGTGATTAATTAACGAATTCGGGCACCATTTAAGTGTTGAAAAGTTCGGGCAATGAAATTATTGTTCAATGAAAATAGACTATTGAGTGTCATGTGATTACTATTTTCTAAATTTATGTAAATTCTAAAACCTAAGGATTAACTCCTTCCATCATAGTTTTGTCCTTAGCTATTTTTGATATTACAGATTATTCGGATTTCGTTTGGTTTCATGCATTTTAAACATTTTTTGAAATTATGGATTTCCTTTGTTTGGGTTCTAGTGCTGCTGATGAGGAATTAATTTCCGAAATGGCCATACAGCGCAATAAAATTATACAGTTGGAGTTAACATATGTGTTATGGTCTCATGTTCATTTACTCCATATCCTTTCGTAAAATATTGAGTGTCAGAGTTTTTTATGAGATCAGAAAGATGTGTACGAGGTTTCCTGAAAAGGATTCATTAGCATGGGTATGATCACTAATGTTTGATTGCGTGAGGTTGGTCACCTGGTGGTAACATAGGAAAGAATTCTATCCTTTCGATAGACACTAATCCAAAAATGGCGTAGCTATAATACCACATCCGCCTCGCGGGACCAAAATGTAGCAGGCGAAGACGACGTAAGCCAGTGATGACAATAAGACAGACGGACACCAAGTGTGGCTTTACCAAATCGTCTGCTACGTGATTCGAATGTGGTATTTCACTAAACCATTTGTTGGCTTCAAATATATCAGATTTTATTAAACAACATATCCAAAGGTCCAATCGTCAAATTTATGAAACACTTTGCAAAGGGGCGGATTTTGGAAGTCGAGGACCTCCTAATTTGGGCTATGAGATAGCCCTAAAGCAATATGTAAACGTATCAACATTGACTATATCAAAAATGAATATTTTCCTGTAAAATCTATAAATAGAAATTTAAATTAACAAAATTATGAATTCAAAGACCATTATATCTTAAAATTATTCTATTTAATGAAATTAAATACTTTTTAACTAGATAAAGTATGAAAATAAAAACAATGTTATCAAAAATATAATAATTATTGGTCAATTTCAAAAACACAGAATTTAAAGAAAGATAACTCCATAGCCAACTCTACTACAATTCAAAATTGTTCGCCATTGTTGACGAAAAATAACCGAAATCTTGGTTTTAATGCTTTCTAATGCCATCAATCTATCTGCTGCAATAGATTCCACTATTTTAATTAATTCTTCTTTCCTTCCTACGATTTCGTCCTTCATTTGTCCATGTAAATATCCAGATTTTGTTTTTTCGTTTTCAATCTGGTTTCCTTCTTCAACTAAATAATTAAAGTCTGCTTTCATTTCACCATAAATGTATTCTAGCTTGCTTGCATGTTCATTATAAATTTTATCCAAGTTCTCAATATTGTGCTTTTTGTGATAAATTCTGGCACAATTTGGACAAACCTTTTCTCCACATGTTTTACAATATAATATCTTATATTTTAAGGTTAATGATTTCATACCAGCCTTATCAGATTGTCATGCAAGAATAGAATGGAAAATGTCTGCATTTTATAACACATGTTTTGACGAGCATGACGACAATACATTTCAACTACCATGTAAATACATATGGTCAGATGATTCCCCTGAAAAATTTCAAGCTGCACAATCATCTGTTGATATCCAAAATATGATTCACAGTTTAGAAACTAGTGATATAGAAGACTCTGCTGATTCTATAAATATTGCTGCTGTACAATTGTCAAACATATTCCTATCTGCAGCAGACAAATGTCTTCGTAAATCTAAAACATGCAATAAGAACAAAAAAAATAATAAACGACAGCAGAACAATTGGTTTGATACAGATTTTTAAAAAAATGAGATTTAATCTCATCAGATATAGTTCAGTTTATTCTAAATTTCCTTCTGATCCATATGTAAGAAACCATTTTTATAAATTAAATCGTGAATACACTAAAGCTAGAAAAGCAAAAAAGAAGGGTTATAAAAAATCTATACTTAGTGACCTTGAAGAGTTGCATGAGAATAACCCAAAATTATATTGGAAACTTATTAAGGATTTTCAAAATAAGGATACCTGTGACCAAGAAAATAATATAACTCCAGCGCAGTGGCTCAGTCATTTTCAAGACCTCAACTCCATTAAGTCAGAATTTAGTGAAAGAATACAAGAGTTAGACACAAAGCTAAGCTTTTCTGAACAAGTAAAGTGCTTTAATGAATTAGACTTTCAAATAACAGAATCAGAAATTTTAACTGCAATTAGCAAGTTACAGAATAACAAGGCACCAGGATTAGATACTATTTCAAATGAAATGCTTAAACATGGAAAGGCATTTCTTATAAAATGTTTAAATAAAATATTCAACTCTTGTTTGACTTATGGATATTACCCTAAAACTTGGGCAGAGGGATATATTAAACCACTTTATAAAGATAGTGATTCTGACAATCCAAATAATTACATAGGCTTGACAATAACTAGCTCTGTTCGGAAACTTTTTAATTGTATATTAAACATTAGACTTGACAAATTTCTGGTGAAAAATAGAATGATAGATGAGTCACAGATAGGATTCACCAAAAAAGCAAGGACATCTGATCGTATGTTTATTATTAAATGTATTATTGATAAATATTGTTCACATAAAGATGGAAGAGTGTTTGCATGTTTTGTGGACTTGAAAAAAGCCTTTGATACAGTTATTCATACAGGGCTAAAACTTAACTTATTAGAATTAGGTGTTGGTACAAATTTTTATAACATAATTAAATCTATGTACAGTGTTAGTAGATCCTGTGTTAAAAACAGTAATTCAAGTCGAACTGTGTTCTTTGAAAATAATGTTGGAGTGAGACAAGGGGACAACCTAAGCCCAAATATATTTAATATATTTATTAATGATCTACCTGCCTATCTAAAACAAACAACTAACCCAATTTTATTAAAATCAAGTTCTATTCATTGTTTGATGTATGCAGATGACATTGTCTTACTATCTAATTCTGCTAATGGACTCCAGCAAAAAATTGATGTGCTAGAAAAATTTTGTAGTGACTGGTGTTTAACTTTTAATCTCAACAAAACAAAAATACTTATATTTAGCAAAGCTGGCAGACACTTGAAAATCAATTTTACATATAAAGGTGAAGTAATAGAATGTGTAGCAAAATGTAAATATCTTGGTATAACTTTTTCCTCTTCGGGATCATTCTCCTGTGCTCAAACAGAACTTTAACAAAAAGGTCTTAAAGCATACCACAAACTTTGTAAGGAATTTATTTCCTATGGTCCTTCACCTAAAATCTCCGTACATGTATTTGATCACACAATACTGCCTATCTTACTAGATGGCTGTGAAATATGGGGATATTTTGATCCATTTGCTAGACGTTTTCAAAGAAATACAGATTTAACTGTCATTGATATATATAAAGGATTGATGTCTGAACAAGCTCATATTAAATTTTGCAAGTATGTTCTCGGCAGTGGGAAGAAAAGTACTAATTTTGCCGTTCTTTCAGAGCTTGGCAGATTCCCTATACATTTTAATATTGTTAAAGCACAACTGACATATTGGCATCGTTTAGAAAATCTAGAAGACCAATTTCTGTTATTAAAAGATGCTTTTAAAGTATGAAAATAAAAAATCTTCCTGGTATGGTTCAATTACAATCCTTAAAAACTTAATATTTGATAGACAGGATAACTTGAACACTATGTCCTGTCACGTCTTCAAGAAAACTGTAAAAAGGGCAATGAAATTGTATTATTCAACTCTTTGGAGTAAACAAAAAATGCTTTATAGTGATGGTAAACTTAATATGTATACCAAGGCAAAACAAAGTTTTGGTTTCGAAAATTATCTGAACGTGATATCGGATTTTGAGCAGAGGAGAGTGCTTACTCGATTTAGGATATCAGCTCACAGACTGAGAGTAGAGTTGGGAAGATATCAGGGTACTCCCAGACATGATAGACTTTGTCTGCATTGTTCTTCCGGGGAAATTGAAGATGAAGAGCATGTTTTATTCAATTGTGTTCATTTTAGTGATGATCGCTCTCATCTTACAAGTATTATACATAATAAATGTCCCAATTTTGATAAGTTACAGACGACTGCAAAGTTTATTTGGTTAATGAACTGTGAAAACTGTGAGATATTAAAACTATTGTGTAATTATTTGAAGAAGCATTTTATTCAATCTGAGTAGACTTCACTTGCACCTACCTCCGTCATGCCAGGGACACTTACAGCATAACAAAGTATAACATATTTATTTAAATATGCAACTATATAATTAAATTATAAACTTAATTTTATATTACTTTATTCAATTTTATTTAATTCAATTCTAATGCCGACCTTGTCAATACATCTTACTAGGCAACGTCCCCTGATGTCTTCTGCATTTAACTGATCATAACCTTGGTTTTGTGCACCAGACATGGGTAGGTTAATTGATAAATGAGTCAGGCTTATAGAACTACATTATAGAACCAGAATTTCTAATGAATTTGATCTATCATAACCTTTTTTGGCAACGTCCCCTGGTGACTTTTGTATTAAACCGACTTAAACAACTCGGTTTAGTGCATCAGACACGGGTAGGTTTATGTGTGATCATAAGAGAGAAAAAAACTAAATAAATGAGTAAATTAGATGTATAAAACTTTATTATAGAACCAGAATTTCCTATAAATTAGATCTATCATAACCTTTTTGGCAACGTCCCCTGGTGACTGTTGTATAAAACTGACCTAAAACTTGGTTTAGTGCATTAGACACGGGATGGTTAATGTGTGATCAATGAATGGATTAATATATATGTATATATATATACAAAAAAACCAAAAAACAAAAAACAAAAAAAAAAAGAAAAAAAAAGAAAAAAACAAAAAAAAGTAATAATAATAATAGTTAAAGAAAACTTATGTATTTATATGAAATAATTTTACATAGTCATACCGTGTACATGGTCTCGGTGCGCCCTGGCATGACATTGGAATAAAATGAATATATATATAAAACATAATTATTTATAATATATGATCAGTATGTTTAATGATATTTTTGTTATTGTGTATGATTTGTTTTTATTTAATCATGTATGTTTGTATTGTCATATGTCCCATTGAGGGCCCTTGATTGGTTAATAAAGAACTTTGAACTTTGAACTTTGAACTTTATAAGCTGCATTTCTGGCGTTTGTGAATCCCACTGGTTTTACCTGGTGTTTGTGAATCCCGCATGCTGTATCTTGTACAAGTCTTGCCCTCTTTCCTACGATTAAGTTATCATCGTTTAAACTCCTTGCTACATGAGTTAGGTGATAAATATAGTATTAGATTAGTTACTCATCAAAATTTGAGTCAAATACATTTCTTGGATGGAATTCATTTAAATACAGAGAGTGGAACAGCACAATATGTTACAAACATAAAGGAAGTAGTAAATACATTGCTTGATGTAAAAAGAGACAGTTCAGATACAAAGACAAATAGGACCCATAACACAAACCGTTACAATCCGCGACAAGAATCCCGATACAGAATGTATAACTATAGGGACACCAGAGGAGCACAAGACAATCGTAGCCAGAAATGGAATTACAATACAAGTGATAATAAATACCGCCAAGAATATAACAACAGAAATGACAATCAGTATTATCAGTATAATACAAACAGATACAATAGAGATGATTTTATCAATCGTGGTAATAGTCGATATGATTATTACCAAACACATGATGATTCTAATTTATCTGGTGTGAACATGAAACTCTTAAAAATAGCCCTAGGATTAGCTTAATTTGGTTTTTCACACATCTAAATGTGTTGTATGCTCCAAAGGTTGTTTTGAAAGACTTTTTGCTTTTTATGCATACTAGAATGAAAATTGAGTTTAATTGGTTTGAAATTTTTGTAGTTTATAGAATTCAATTATTGAATTTTCTTTTATTTGAAATTTAAGGTAAAACAAAACTTATCTAATTTTGTGTCTCTAGAACACTTTTAATTTGAGTTACTTAATTATTTAGTTTAAAATTTGTTGAAACAAATATATATTTGTGAAACTACAAATTTTTCCACTTAGAAATAGTCAATTTTTCATGTTAATGTGGAGAGAGATTCTTATTTTGAAAATGTTGAATATTTTAGAACAGGACAATTAATTAATCTAGAGTTGTCTTTCTTTTTACACATCTTAGTATGGTAACAAATTGCTCATAGCACCAGAATAACATAAACAAAGTTCATAATTTAACTGTTTCAAGTTGGAATATTCAGGGCCTGGGGGACAAGTGCAAAGACGACACTTTTTTATCATTTCTTAAATATGACATAAACATTCTTATAGAAACTTGGAAAGGCACAGAACCAGATTTTTGTATACAAGATTTTAATATTATTCAAAAATGTAGAAAAAAGAAAAAAAGATCCAAGCGCTTTAGTGGTGGAATAATGATAATTTACAAATCTTACTTACATAAAGGTATTCAAGAAGTAAAAAACTTAACCACAAGTGAAAATAGAATTTGGATTAGACTAGAGAAAAAACATTTTGGCTTTCAGAAAGATTTATATATATGCGCATGTTATGTTCCTCCAGTAAATTCTGGATACTATAATGATGATTTTCTAAATATAGAATGTGAAATTTCAAATATATTGTCAAAACACTCATGCAATATACTCCTAATTGGAGATATGAATGCAAGAATTTCTAATCATGCAGATTTTGTAATAAATGAAAATGAACACAACCAACCATTAGATAGATTATTACCAGATAACTATAATACTGATTACAATATAAATAGATATTCCATTGATAAAGTTTTTAATAGTCAAGGTAAAAATTTATTAGATCTTTGCATTGCCTCCCAGGTCAGAGTTCTCAATGGACGCTTTATAGGAGATTCTATAGGAAATTTTACTTGTTACAAATCTAACGGTGCGAGCTAGTACTGTTGATTATGCTTTGACCGACGTGGATCTTATCAACCATATAAATTTTTTCCAAGTGTCTGAACCAACTTATTTATCAGACCATGCTCAAATTGCTGTTCATATTAAATGTAATATTATAGAAAATAATCATAATTATGATGATTTTTCCTATGAAATATGTAATTCTTATAGATGGGACAGACGATCAAACACTAAAATTCTTGACACTTTGTCACAAAATTCATTTTTAGACCAAATAACTTCATTTGAAACTACTGAATATGATCATACAAGGGAAGGAATTGAAATGGCAGCAAGTGATTTGAATAAATTATTTCTTGATCTTACAGCAAAATCATGCAAAAATATAAACTTGAAGAGAAAAAAGGTAAAATCGAAAAAACCCTGGGTTGATTCACAAATAAGAGATTTAAAGAAAACTATAACAAATTTGGGTATTGATCTTAAAAGAAATCCATTTAATTTACAGTTGAAAACAAAATTTTATAAAACTTGTAAAGAACTTAAAAAATTAGTTAAACAAAAAAAAAATACATATATAAAAAAGAACTTTATGACCAATTATTAAAATGGAAAGAAACTGATCCAAAACAATATTGGGAAGTTTTAAATACTCTTAAAAGAGAAGATAACTCTCCAAATAAAATTGGGAAAGAAACCAGTTTTCTAGAATTGATAAAACATTTCAAAAATCAAGGAAAATGTGACTCATATAATACTAATTTAAAGAATAAAATAGAGGAATATATTGTTAATAATAAAAATAAACTTAAAGAAAATAATATTACTGATAAACCTTTTTCAATATCAGAAATTAAAAAGTGTATAAACAAACTAAAATTAAAAAAGAGTGCTGGTCCAGACCACATATATAATGAAGTGATACAATTTAGCTCTGTTGTCACTTGTAAGTCGATAGTTAAAATGTTCAACTTGATAATTGACACTGGGAATTTTCCTTCTGAGTGGAGAAAAGCATTTATTGTTCCAATTCATAAATCTGGAAATACGAACGATTTAAATAATTACCGGGGTATTTCCTTGCAAAATTGTATGGTAAAATTATTTGGCTCTGCTCTAAATAGCAGATTAGTATCACTTTATGATGACTTGTTTGCAAATAATCAGTTTGGTTTTAGAACAAATCATAGAACTTCTGACAGTATTTTTGTTCTAAAAACACTCATCACTAAATACCTGTTTAAGAAAAAAAGTAAAATATTTAGTTGTTTTATCGATTTAAGAAAAGCCTTTGACACTGTTTGGCACAAAGGCTTTCAATATAAATTAATGAAAAATAATGTTGGAAGCAAGTTCTTCAACATTATACAAGATATTTATGACGTTTGTCAGTCTGCTATTAAAATTAACAACAGACACTCTAAATACTTCAATATTGACTTGGGAGTAAAACAAGGGGATAGTTTAAATTCTAGTCTATTTAATTGTTATATTAATGATATACATGACATTTTCGATGAATCTTGTGACCCACTACAACTTGATAATACATCTTTATCCAGTTTGAGTTTTGCTGACAACTTGATAATTTTTTCAAACTCTCATGCAGGACTACAGCATGCTCTAAATAAATTAAAAAAATATTGTTATGACTGGCAACTTACAGTTAATGTGAATAAATCCAAAATCCTCACCTTTCAAAAAATTGATACACCCACACCAACTCTTTTCTATAATAATGAACCACTTACAGAGATAAAAGAATATAATTACTTGGGAAATATTATTAATTTTAAAGGTCATTTCAAAGAATGCATACAAGCACTAGCAAAACAGGGTCTTAAAGTCTTATTTTCCCTAAGAATTTTGAACAATTACCTGTAAATCTTTCTTGTAAACTATTTGACACTCTTATTAGACCTGTCTTACTTTATAACTGCGAAATATGGTACATGGATGAATATCTTCCTTTATATAGAGCCCTCCATCGGGCTGAGAAAAATAGTAAAACTTGTGATGAGTTATCATTTGATTACAAATCACATTATGAAAAAATTCATAACAAATACTGTAAAATCATCTTAGGACTAAAAAAGACAGCAAGTAATATTGCGTCTAATACAGAACTAGGTCGATTCCCATTATCATCCTTTATTAAAACTCAAACAATGGTTTATTATTCCCGAATAAATACAAAAAATATAAATCACCTTGTCACAGAAGCACTAAAAGTTAATAAAAGCCTACATGAAGAGGGTATTTACTCTTGGTATACTTGTGTTAATAACATATTTAAAGAATTTAATTTAAATATTGATAACTATTCAAATATAAACAAATCGTTTGAAAAAATAAAATATCCAATAAAAAGTCTGTTAAAAAAGACTGTTACAGAACAATATGTAAATAAACTGAAAGAAAAACTATCTACGTTTACTGATGAATCAAAACTATTCTTATATAGTAAACTTAAACTAAATATTGGGCTAGAAAAATATTTATCTGAATTGCCATGTTTTAAAAGTAGACAAATATTAACAAAATTTCGTTTAAGCGACCATAATCTACAAATAGAAACTGGTCGTTATAAAAATATTCCCCGTCAACAGAGACTTTGTAAGACATGAAAAGTTATTGAAGATGAAAACCATTTCCTTTTAAATTGTAAAATTAATGAACAAAATAGGACAAATTTTTTTGAACTTATACACCAAAACTTCCCAAATTTTAAAAATTCCAACCAGTTTCAAAAAATAAATTTCATTCTTAATCCAAACTCAGCCCTTTTACCGGTAGTATGTGCCTTTCTGAAACAATCCGCTGAATTGATATAGGGTCCACGCCGGTCAGAGAGTCGTCTATCTTTTACTTATTGATCATTGTATGCTGTATTATATGTTTTGTGTTGTATTGTATTGCTTTGACCCTTAGGGGTGTAATTTTGCAATAAAGAATTTATTTAAAGTAATAACTTCATGGTCGTCTCCTCGTTTAAGTGAAGAAGGGCTGTCTGTCTTACACTTGGTACACATGATCGAATCACATTCCATACACTTCCACTGAGCATTTTGATTTTCCTCACACAGATTACAAGAAGTTGACTTTTGTGCTTTACTAACTCGTGTTGATCTTGAAGCCACAGGGGCCGGCCCCTGTGCTTGAAGCCGCCATTTCTGTTTTTCCACAGTCACGTGATTACCCACATCACAGGTAAATTCTATTTATGTCACTATCATTGATTATTTACGAAGCATATGAGAGAACCTGGAAGTAGATTTATTAATGCAGAAAAGTGACCTATTGCTAGTAATCACGAGGGGGGGGGGGGTCACTTCCTATATAGTGGTATGTACAGACGTGCCGCTGGAATGGACCAGTTTTTTTGCAGTTGTCAACTATATGAATGGGTAGTATTTTTGACGAGTTGCTGTAATCAATTCAGTATTTATCATTATTTGATGTTTAAGAACATTCCTGTTGTGAAATTAATGGTTTTCTGACTCCAATTACACATTTTTACAATATAGTTGGGTTGCTTATTTTTGAAATATACTATATATGAATGGGTCAATATTTTGTTTGGGGAACTATATGAAAGGGGGTATTTTCAAAATGCCAGCGGTAGGCCTGTACCCCCGGGGCCTGTACCCAATTCCACATGAAGTGATCCCCCCCCCCGTGTAATGTGCTAGTAATTCATTATAATGACTGTGATGTTCAGATGACTCTTCAATCAAGGTTTAGTAAAACCTGATGTTACATTCCTAATTTGTTCGGTGTTTAAGTTCCCGTTTTTAATAATAAAAAAAGTTTTGAAATAAATCGTTTCAGTTGTATAGTCCAGACCAGTATATAATGAGCTGGTTTACCATTTCCAATGCAATTTCCCCTTCTGGATGTACCGACTCGGCCTGTCAGTCCGTCTTTTTGTTCATCATTTTAGAGGTTGAACAAATCTTCTGTAAGAGCTTTTTTTTAAATTCTACTTTGTACCTTGATAAAAGGCTTGAAAATCCACATTATATAAAAACCAAAAATTACATCAATAACACAATTTTCAAAATCATCCGATCAATTGAATTACATACGTTGATTTAACACGTCATAAAAATGAGTTATTTTTGAAAAAAAAAACACCGAAAAAATAATTCTGATCACCAATATGGGAATCGTTTCGGAGTCGTAAGAACCTTTTTTTCCCCTACAATAATGTGTGCATTATGTGCATTTCAATATATCTGATCTGTAGCTTACTTTACTTTATTTTTTATACATAAGGTATTGAGTTTTTGCAATCTAAATCTCCACACACGTTGAACCCACTAAAATTTTGTAGAGATTTGTTCCATTATTTAAACATTGACTGAGATTTATCAAAATCCATATTTCTTTACTTTCCAGCATTTGATTAAATTGCATTCCACTTTTTAAAAGATTTCCACATTTTAAAAGTATATCGGTATATATTTTCTATAATGAATATCCGTCTTACTAGTGTGGACAGGATTGGCGCGGGTGGCACAGGGTTATTTTCGTGCAGCGTGTTTGCCGTTTTTTATTTTACGTGTTGCCGTGTTGGGGGTCGTTATTTGCCGTGTTTCCGTGCAAACCGAAAAAGGGCATCGTGCAAGCCAATTTCTTATTTTTCGTTCCTCGTGTTGTGACATTTTATTTCTTGTACGCCCGTGCACGGTACCCCCTGTACGACCCTCATTGGCGTCTTTGTGCATTTGCATCTCTATCTTTTCATGTTATTAAAGTTTTTTTATATGAAACTTAGTTTTTATTCAACCTTCATTGTTGTGAACCCGATCGGTGCAGAATTCGAGTTCACCGGTGCAGCGTAACCAAGATGGAGGACAGTGTCATTCGTGACAGGTAAGCTCATTTATATTTAAGTTTTACTCATTAGTACTTAATTAATTTCTCTTGTTTTTGTTATTTACTTACGCTTTCATAATCAAAGTTTATAATCGCTTTACTCTTGAAATCATCAGACGCAGTTTACTGTGAATTAAAGCCATCGCAAAATGTGTTTACCATCGAAAACGTGTTTGAGGCGGGGGAGTCGGCCTATTTCCCAAGATTTTTCACCATAGGAACCTTTGTTTTAATGATTTGATAATTATATGATATCTCATTATTGATCTCTTATTGGAAACCTCGAAAATATGGCCCAAAGGAATCATTTTCGCCACTTTTTAAGGATCATTTTTTTGTTGGGCACAACGGTGTAGATCTTCGATGATTGAGCAAATTTCACCTGAAAAGTTAACTGTGTAGACTAGAAATCGTTGTTGATTTTCCAAAATCGGAAAACGGTTTAGACTAAAAATGGAATACGGTTTGGATTAATTATATATAAACAGCAAAAAGTCTTTAGAGACCTGAAAACTGGTGTCTGCAATTTTGCAACGAAAAATTACGTTAAAATGGGAAGGTATAATAATTTCTATGCTAATGTGGATAAACACAAAATTACCGAACAGAGTTGTCAAGAGCCATGAGGCAATTTTAAAGGTCCGTTTTTCTATACATTGCTGTGAAAATCCATGCATATGAAAAAAGAAGTAAAACAAAAACAAAACATTCGTTAAAACTAATTTCAATAAAAATATTTTATAAAATAAATATAATAATTCTTTCGAGTTATCAAAACTATTTCTATTATGATTTTGATAAATAATTGGTATTTGGTGCCGAACTACTCTTCTGTGTTAAGAATAACACCGTTGCACCGTTACTAGGCAATGTTAATCACGGCCAACGAGATTTCACAGTGGTCCAATAGAAACGTCGAAAAAGTTGTAACACATCATGCGTGATGTGCTATTACTTGTCGCTCAACCAGTGAAGTTCCCGTAAAAGAGGTGCAACTAGTTCATTTCTAACTCCAGCTTCAAAGTCTCGTTTTGGACCACAAATAACTATTCGTGCAAGGAATATGTAGTTAGGTTGAATCATAAGAGAAAAACGGAAAAAACTTAAGGTGATCCTTGTCGTTTGTCGTGAAATTGAGGTCAAGGACAAAAATCATGTGACAGTCTGTTGTTTCCAAAAATCAAACTTCATACCAAATATCCATGAGCTCATTATACGGATGAATTGGTTTCAGTGACAAAGCCATACAAAAGACTGCCATATACTACCTGAAACCAACCCAATAATCAAATATTATTGACCTAGCATTAATTGTTCCTGAGGAAATGACATAATAAGAAAAAATTAACATGTTCACTAGACCGTTAAATTAGTGTCTCTGATAAAAGCAAAATGACAGACTTTCATACACTTCCCAAGACTAATCCGTATACCAAATTGCTGAGCAACTTACCTTATCATGCAAAGTTATTGTGATCATTGGACCGTGAAGTTGTAGAAAATTCAAAACTCATATGTAAGACGCTGTCATGTCTTATCAAAAATCAACCTACATACAAAATATCAATGAGCTAACGCTTATAATTACAGAGAAACCGACATAATCACAAAACCTTGACATGAAAGTTTATGCCGTCACCTCTGTCGTCATACTTTGTACGCCTAGGTCTCACTTTCGTCGCAGGCGACACAAAGAGTGAGATTTTAATTGACCACCCGGTCTTTTTCCTCGAATATTTACTTAAAACACTTAAGAAGCTGACCCACTATGATCACTATGTAAGTCTTGTGGCGATGTACTACTAACATGAAGTAGCCAACTAACATACCAAAAATATTATTTCCTATCAGTAATTCACTAGGTCACTTGGAACTGTATATATAGTTTCTACAACGAGAACTAAGTTGAATATGAAATTTCTCGCATCGAGTTAAATAAATTTTTAAAATGTTTGAAAACGAGGCTTGCCGAGTTTTTAAACATTTGAAAATTTATTTAACAAGATGTGAGAAATTTCACAATTAACGTGTTTCAGTTGTAGAAATTGTTTCTCTAATGACATAATGTTAAACACCGAGGACTTTGTTCCGAATACATTTGGCGGGAAATTCCACGCGAGTTGTTCTCTCACTGGTGACGAGAAATATTTTTATCACATCGGTCAGGCGTTGGTTAAATTTGCTAGAAATTAGAGAAAGCTAATTTCCCAATAACTCTTAGTGAGTTGAATAGATCTCTGCGCAATTACACATTTATAATGCTTCAGTGGATTTCTGGGAGTTTTACGTCGGGTTCGATGGTAAAGTAATACGTTAACTGCAGCAATATTTTATGCAAATCTGACTCTGTGACATTTTATATGGTACCATCTGTAGGTTCTTATACATTGACAAACAAATACATATATGCAAGGTTAACTGATCATATCATATATATATATAGGAACTAAGATAAATTTGATAATACGTCGATCTAGTGGAAATGTAATTATATGGTATTGGAGTCCTAATTCCGACATACAACTGCTTCTTCCTGCTTATCAAACGAAACCAGTTTTGCACTTTCATTCGTGGTGTGCATCATAATATTATTTTTGTTGCAAAGTCACCACACTCCAGAGTCACTTGATCATAGGATTGGATCTTAAACTGCGTCTCCTCTTTTCGGTCAAACATCTGTTCCCCGTTGAACGACTTAGTAAATTTATGGTATTTTTTCACCACACTTTTCGTAGAAGTCAAATCTTGTCATGAGCCACAGTGTTGTGTCTGAAAGTGTGCATCCCTTTTCGTTCATTTTGAACAGTCTTTCTTTTTATGGATTCAATGAATTAAAGAGTTGAGTAAGGCAAGTAAGCAGTTGTCGGTTGATTTTTCTTGTTATTTTTCATACTATATTCATAGCTATAACCGAATAACAAGATAGAAGTCGTTTTGTTGTTACTTCATTTACTGGCTTTTTGTAGCATATTTTTATAAGGTGATTCCCATTAAAATGCTTTCCATCGTAAAGTATACAGACTTTAAATTTAGATCAATTCTGGTACGTTGTGTTTTGAACGACACAAACTTAAAAAAGAAAATAAGGAAAGCCAAAATGAAACTTTTAAATAAAAAAGAAAAATAGATTTCAAAACCATAACAAATGTGTAGCGTTTGAAGCGATTCAAACGAAGCTTTCAAGATAAAATCCATCGCTATTTTCATGAATAAAAGTGCACTGACAAGTCCATTTTTCATCAACAAGCTTTCAAATTTTTTAACAACTATGTAGTTTTGAGTTACTATTATCATAAATATCATAATTCAAAAATTACGTAGAGAAATATTTATGACAAACGAATTGTACTCCGTGATACGTCCTTTCCGAAAGGAAATTCGCTTTAAAGTGGATGCATATGTATTCGGACATTAATTCATTAATGTAGGGCATCTATTTTCCGGTTTACAGTAGACGAGTTCACATGAGGTATGGTATATCCTCAATATACATGAATTAAACTTTTTTCTATTTATAATCTAAACCGTATTCCATTTTTAGTCTAAACCGTTTTCCGATTTTGGAAAATCAACAACGATTTCTAGTCTACACAGTTCACTTTTCAGGTGAAATTTGCTAAATTATCGAAGGTCTACACCGTTGAGCCCAACAAAAAAAATGATCCTTAAAAAGTGGCGAAAATGATTCCTTTGGGCCATATTTTCGAGGTTTCCAATAAGAGATCAATAATGAGATATCATATAATTATCAAATCATTAAAACAAAGGTTTCTATGGTGAAAAATCTTGGGAAATAGGCCGACTCCACCGCCTCAAACACGTTTTCGATGGTAAACACATTTTGTGATGGCTTTAAATCACAGTAAACTGCGTCTGATGATTTCAAGAGTAAAGCGATTATAAACTTTGATTATGAAAGTGTAAGTAAATAACAAAAACAAGAGAAATCAATTAAGTACTAATGAGTAAAACTTAAATATAAATGAGCTTACCTGTCACGAATGACACTGTCCTCCATCTTGGTTACGCTGCACCGGTGAACTCGAATTCTGCACCGATCGGGTTCACAACAGTGTTATATGCATACATAAAAGTACAAATATTATATTTTATTCGGAATCTTCACAACGTTTTTACGGAAAATTTTGGTCAGTTCGATTAAAGAGACTATCTTGCCTACCTCACTATATGCTTGCATTCCAAATCGAAATCAAGACATTTTACATTTTATAACAGATATCATACACAGTGCATTTACATAACTATAATTACCGGGAAGGCCATTAATTTATTGCTAAACACAAAATTGATCGAAATTGTAAATATATATCGTATTAATTGCACCATATATTTAATATAATATTGATAATATACAAAATTAACATCTATAAATTCAATAATATTTTTAAGTGCGCTTCTCATTGCATAAATGGTTAAATTCACTTTTATTTACAATGTAAAATTGTTTTTCGTTTTTCAAGTATTTTATTAAGGGAGGTAAAAACTTTCAAAATAAAATATTTTACATTATTATTTCTACGCAAAACGAGATATTTGAGATAATTTCCTTTACCATTCGACACGAAATTGACTACATTTACCAAATGCATAAAATCTTCTCGTCATCTGTTACATACACTGTCATAACAAAATCAAATCGAATGCATTTTCATACATTTAGATAACAGATTCAGCCACTGAACTTACCACTCATATACAATTTTGACGGTTTTTGTTGAAATTCGTTGTATAGGACATCCAGAACCGAAAAAAAACTAACTGCTGTTTGGAAGGCCAAATAACTAAATACCGAAGTTACTGTGAATTTAAATTCTGCATAATATGTTTATTTATTCGTAACCAAAAAATGTTTTGGTTCTTGGTGACTATCCTCTCACACACTGTAAAATAGTTAAAATGGACACAAAAAACTATTCACGGCAATGTTCGACTGCTAATAATCTAGAAAACATACAAGTGTAGCATATATTAATTTTATTTTCAAGAAGTACATTTACTATTTTCGGCAACATGCATCTGAGCATATTCTGAAAATGACTCCACATAGGAACAAATTCACGCCTTAATGATCATACTTCTTTGTAAATAAAGAAATTAGCGTGGCAATTTATAATTCACACCGCGAATTGGTTTTTGATGTATTTTTGTTGTGTACACGTAAAGGGATATGGAGTAAATGTACATCAGACAACAATCTTATACATTCACCATAGAACCCGCAAAACAAGACACTCTTGTCGACGTCTAAATAGAAAAAAAATATTCATATCCCTTTGTATCTTTAACACTCCGTCAGATCTGTATGCATGTACGATTTTGAATGAAGATAATTATTTCCCTTTAGATAATAATTTTTAATACAGTAAAAAAACTTTTAAAAGTCGGTTTTCGAGCTAACTTAACTATGCTTTGGGAAAATGACCGTGAAGTTTTTGACCTGTAATCAGCAAAATTAAGAAATAATTCGTGTAATACTTATCTTGGCTGCTAAGGTTTTGACGATTTGATATTCATATTCAGGGGGGAGGGGGGACTTCGTAAATGAATAATTTAATCTTGGCGTCAATTATAATAGATATTTAATTTTAATTTGAAGAACTAAAGAATATTTTTTTTATGCAAATGCAAATAAATTATTTTGATGTGACATTTGATGTGAATAAATAATTTTTTGAAATTCTCATGAAGACGAATATTTTTTTGTAGGCGAAATCGCCAAAACCACACACCCTAAAATTCAAATGGTCGTCCCCTAAAAGCAATTAAATATCGGATATACATATATTTATGGTGCTGACAAGTTTAATGAAATAAACACGAAACTTTCCTTTTGAATGAGTAAATAACGTTGAATGCAGATATTTCTGAGACCATCACCGGAAATTTTAAATGTCATGAAGTTTCGTATGTAATAGCTATGTTACCGTCCTATCTATCTGCAATTTGCGGCTTGAAATTAAAAAACAAACAAACATTTTGCAAAATAAATATTGGCAACTGAGTTAATCTAAAGATAAAAATAGTTTATTTTTTAAAATACATTAATAAAAATAAATAAATATCCATGAACACTATTACAATTTATCTATAAAAAAAAGATTGATTTTGAAAATTTTAGATAATTATAGATAAAAGGAATAAACTTGTACATATACGGTAAAAAATCACTGTTATCAACTGAATTGCACTGTCACAATCTGCCACAGTGCAACACAGTTATTTCAAATACTGTGGTTAACTGTCATGTACTGTTACAATCAAGGACAGTGCATGACAGTAACACCAAATACTGTCAATAACTGACATGTACTGTAACAATCCGGGACAGTGCATGACAGTAGTCGTAAAGACTGTCATTTACTGTATGTTACTGTTACAGTACTGGAAGTTAATCACAGTACTTGGGTATTACTGTTAATGACTGTCCCCGATTGGCACAGTTCTTGACAGTACTTAATAGATATTTCACAGTACTACCACAGTAGAGAACAGTGAATGACAGTGAAAAAAATCACTGTTCCTGGTATGGACAGTTCTTTTTTCTGTTCATAGTGGTTGTTACATTTACTTGAAAATGGACAGAAATTTTGGATGCAGGGGGTTCTTTAAAAGCTATCTATTTTGATTTTATGAAAGCCTTTGATACTGTTCCACATAATGGATTAATTGGTAAACCTGAAAGTTACGGCATATCATATGAAGTAATCACATGGGTTAAGTCCTTCCTGACAGACCGAAAACAACGAGTAAGAGTAAATGGCAGCTGCTCAAACTATCAACAAGTAACCAGTGGAATACCACAGGGTAGTGTTCTGGGACCGATCTTATTCGTTACATATATTAACGACCTCCCAGACAACCTGGACTCAGACTGCTACATGTTTGCAGATGACACTTAAATATTTAGACAGATCACAACAGCAGCAGATAAGGAGATTCTTCAAAACGATGTAAAAAAAATTAGAGGATTGGTCACATAAGTGGTTACTACGCTTTTATCCAGACAAATGTAAAGTTTTAACAGTAGGGAAATCGGAATATGATTATATATTAAGTAACACCAGGTTAGAACATGTAGAAAATGAAAAAGACATAGGAGTTACAATCGATAGCAAGCTTTCTTTTGAAGCACACGTGAACGAAAAGATAAATAAAGCTAATAGTATAGTCGGTATTATAAGAAGAACATTCACAAGTCTGGATGAAGAAATATTCACATTGCTGTACAAAGCATTAGTAAGACCACATTTAGAATATGCCAATGCAATTTGGTGCCAATATAAAATCAAAGATATAACAGCAATTGAAAATGTCCAGCGAAGGGCCACTAAGCTAGTACCATCTCTAAGAAACCTTGAGTATGAAGATCGTCTAAAAAAGTTTAAAACTGCCAACCATCAGATTTAGGAGACAACGGGGGACATGATTGAAGCCTATAAGTTAACATCAGAAATTTATGATAAGTCATAACTCGAATAATTCTGCGCCCTCTAGCGGCTAATCACCTCTCGAGGAGCGATCGTAGTGAGTGGAATAAAACGACTGAATTATTCGGGTTAGATAAGTCATTACCACAAATTATTGATATAAACTTAGACAATAGGACAAGGGGACATACCAAGAAACTAGCTACTAGTAGATGTAACAAGAATATTAGATCAAATTTTATCACACAGAGAATTATAAATAGGTGTAACCAATTACCTGACAGTATTGTCAGTGCACCAAGCATTAATTCATTTGAAAACCGACTACTAGATAAATACTGTCCAATACTGGGACAATCTAGACCAAAAGTACTGTAATAATTGACACTTACCAAGTCCTTTTGAATGTCCCGCTGGTATAGAATCTGTGATAGCTATCGAATGCGTCTGTTCACTTTTAATAATACACCAGAAAGAGGCTGGGGCAACGTGGTTCCAGAGGCACGTGATGCTGTTGTGGTCAGGTAAGATTCTCCCAAGCTGGAACACCGCCATGGTTCACCGGGTACTACACACCCCCTGTTTTGTTATTTAGCCCCCTGCTAGGTGGAGGTCCATTTG
>MJUU01048564.1:15358-46717 GCA_002080025.1 Modiolus philippinarum | reverse complement strand
TTTTTTCCACAAAGCCCATAGTCAGTCAATGGTCAAAACGCGAACTTGATCTATCCATAATTCTTGCAGGTAGACTCAAATTCCAAATATGAAATCAATATCTGCAATGGTTGATTTAAAAGTGCAGAAAATTGATATTTTACTAAAAATTTCTAAGCCACTCTGTCAAATATCAGTGGACTGGAACTAAACTTGAACTTGACCTGTAACTCATTGAGGTAGAGGCACATACCAAATATGAAATCAATACCTTCAAGGGCATAGATAAAGTGCGGAAGACTGATATTTTACTAAATTTGAGTAAAAAGTGCAGTAAACTGATATTTTTACTAAAATTTTCTAAGCCCAAGGCCCATAACTCTGTCAAAAATCAGTGGACTGGAACTAAACTTGAACTTGACCTGTAACTCATAGAGGTTAATTCACATATAAAATATTAGATCAATACTTGAAATGGTTAATGCAGAAAACTGATGTGGGACTGACGGACCGAGTGCAAAACTTAAGTCTCCTTTGGCCATCACCGGTAAGGGACTAATAAACATCTATTATTTTTCACTTATAAGTATTCAAAGCACATTCACAAACGCACGAATATATAAAGGAGATGTCAGGACCAAAAAAAAGGTGTGCAGAATAGTATAAAACATGCATGTATATAAGTATAATGCAGTTGCATTGGCATTAGTAAAAATCAGTTTCAGGAGCGTTTTATATCTATGCCACCACAGTTACTCTCCACAGACTTTGAAATTTTGCACTGTTTATCAAATGTTTCTTCTTGCATCTGTTGAACTTCAACCACTCATGGTAGTCCATTGGTATTTAGTATGCAGTTTCATTAGTACTGGTAGAGATCAGTTTACATTAGAGTTTTATGTTTATGCCCTGCAGTCTTGCCTCACTGTACTTTGAAATTTTTCAATGTTTATCCTGTATATGGCTGTTCATCCTAGCCACTTGCACATCTACACCCAGATGGTGTCCCTGAAAACTTTGTCATGCATGAATGATCACTTCAAGGTAGACCAAGATTTCACTTCAATGGCTGCTACTGTACATCAGTATGTACATTCAAGCGATGCATGGGGCGGGCGATACATATCCTGTTCCATCAGTTTATTTAATGATTGTTGAAGAGTTCCTTTGTAACAATGATCTTTCATGTTTCTGATTGACAAACATGAGGTCTTCCCCTTCAGTTCAACCTTTTCAACTTCTGCTTGTGGAGGATAAGGTGCTACACACCTATATCTACAAAATAATAAGATTATATAATGGGTAATATGTGCATGTTTTTTATTAAGTTTATTAATTGAACAAAAAGTATTATTCATTAAATTTACTTTAATCACATTATTTTTGACACATACGAGTTATTCAATTTCTTAATAAAAACAAGAATAATGTATCTATGGACATAATGCCCCGCCTCAAACTATTTTGAACAATACTATATTTTGTGATCAGTAAAGCATGAAGTTGGTTGCATGGATATATTTTTATTATGATTTTTGTTTAATTATTCCCTAATGGGTGTTTAATTTAATTTGCGTTAAAGTAATATCATACATCCTTCACAAAAAAGAAACTCGAACCTTTGGATAAACCTCAAACTATCCCCCTTTTTTCTGTGATCAGTGAAGCATGAAGTTGGTGGCATAGGTAAATATTTATTGTTTTTGTTTAGTATTTATATGCTAATGTGTATTTATATAAAGTTTCATGAAAATAACATACATCAGTCACAGAAATGAAACTTCAACCTAAAGTTAAACCTCATACTACCCCCTTTTTTCCATGACCAGTGAGGCATGAAGTTGGTACAAAGGATAATATTTTTATTATGATTTTCGTTTAGTTATATCCTAATGTGCATTTATATAAAGTGTCATGATAAAAGCATACATCGTTCACAGAAAAAAAAACTTCAGCCTAAGGAAAAACCTCATACTACCCCCTTTTTGTCCATGATCAGTGGAGCATGAAGTTGGTAGCAAGGATAAATTTTTATTATGATTTATGTTTAATTAAACCCTAATGTGTATTTATATTTATTATACTTTATGCAAATTTCTTACATTATCTGTTTATTTCATTGGATAATCGGCATTTGTTAATTTTCACTAACACCCATCCTTAGCAACATGTGTTAATCATTAGCAACGGGTGTTAATGTTAAAATTAACACTCGCTCCGATCGATGACGTCATTGATGTATACAGATTCTTATTTCTCGTCACTTTTGTTGTTGACAACAACAAGTAAAGCTGACTTAGTTTTAAATGTATTCATTAGTAAAATAAAAGTAACCTAATCATAAAATAGAACCTTGTCACAAATTTTATTGGAGTTAAAGCGATTTAGCTACAGTTCAAAGCTGTAACAGTGCCGATCGACTATTTGTTTATGTGTTTTTGATGTTGCATAAAAAAAAAATATTTTTATCATAATTTTCAGAATTATGATTTTTCAGACATATTGTACAATAAGCATTCAGTATAATAAAAATCATAATGCCCGTGTATGAAGGTGTTAGTTCGATTAACACACTCGGTGAAAAATTATCACCCTCGACGTTGTCTCGGGTGATAATTTTTACCTCGTGTGTTAATCTACCCTAACACCTTCATCCAAGGACATTATGTTTATAAAAGTTTCATGATAATAGCATACATCCTTTACAGAAAAAAACTTCAACCTGTGGGTAAAGCTCATACTATCAGTTTTTTTTCTGTGATCAGTGAGGCATGAAGATGGGTCCATGGGTAAAATTTTATTATGATTTTTGTTTAATTGGATGCTAATGTGTTTTATATAAAGTTTCATGACAAAAGCATATATCCCTTACAGAAAAAACTTCAACCAGACGGTAAACCTAACTTGGGACGGATGGACGGACAGACATACCCGAACACTATATGCCCCCCTACTATTGTAGGCAGGGCATTATTAATGTCAGACAAACTTACTTCACCTAGATGCAAAGGTGATTCTATTCAGTACACCTGCTCAGAAACCAACTTATGGAAGACTTTTACAATTTAATAAAGTACTCAACAGGGCAATGAAAGGGGGGTTAGGCAAGGGGGTTTCATTAACAGGCCAACAATATTTTATTTTCAAAAAAAAAACAAAAAAACAGTTAATTTATATCCATGATGACAACCACAAAACAAGTATATCTGGAAAGGTAAAGATCACCAAAAACATTTGATGCTGGAAACCTAGTGACATGAAATATCAGTGGACAAAAATGTGCTGCATGAGTATGATAGTTAAAATTCATCTCTCTTTTCTGAAAAAGTTTTAATTTTTGCTGCTGCTGCTGCAGCTACGGCCAGACGGTCATACTGATGTCTTGTTCTCTCCACTATTGTCATAGGCAAAACAAGAAACTTCCATTTAGAACATTTAAAGTGTAGTCAGATAAAGTACTTGGAAAAGACCACATCTATATCACAAACAGGGGTATCAAAGTACAATTCTAATATAGCAACAATGGAAACCTTAATGACCTGGTATGTGTACATAGCGTTATGAGCAATGTCACAGACATTTAACCATCACTTAACTTTCAGAGGTATTTATTCATTTCAGGTACTGTAATGTTAAAACACGATGAAAAACGATTAAGTTCAACACTGCATAAATTCGACATTTTTAATTCAAATATGCACGAAAGTGGAGGTGTACATCTTCCATGTGTCCAGAACAACCATGCAAACTTTGAAAAGCATCAGGTATAAGGTGTCTGAGTTTCAGGCTACACAAACTTGGAGGCTCCAAAGTGTGACGGACAGATAGATTGACAGACAGAGTCGAGCGGCTGCTACCTCTAGTGACACATGCGAAAAAAGAATTATTGGAACACATTATGTAGAGCACATCTACTATGTGTAAATAAGTTCATGCGTAAGTTTCATGAAATTCCAATCAGTTGTTTGAGAGGAGTATTGGATACCTTGTTGGCACCAAATGGTTTGCATCGAAGGAAAATGACAAAGTCCAAAACATGTAAAAAATCTGGGAAAAAATTATTGAAAAACAAAATGTGTAATGCACATCTACAAGATGCATAAGTTACATGAAATTCCAATCAGTGGTTTTTAAGAGCTCTAGTGGAAATCACGTCGTTATCATATAGATTGCATTGTGCAAAAATTCCAAAGTCCAAAACATGTCAGAAATATGGAAAAAAGGATTTCTTGGAAAACAAAATGCACAGTGTTCATCTACAATGTGTAATTAAGCTCCTGAATAAGTTTCATGAAATTCCATTCAAAGGTTTGGGCATTAGTTTATGAGGAGTAGTGGATACAGAAAGACAGGGACAGACACCATGAATCTGCAGGAGTGTATAAGGCACGGACCATTTGATTTTCAGGGGGGGGGCTGGTATTTTTTTAGAAAAAAATTTTCTGGCCCCGACTTTTGCCAAAAAAAAAATTCTCTGACCAGCATCTTTGTTGAACAAGAGTTGTCAGAAGACAGCATAGCTCGCCGGGGATTCCAGTAACCTCAATGCACAATAAATTCGAAGTAATAGAAAGCTTTCTTGACAAGAAAGTCAAATATCAAATTTAAACATCCTATCACTAAACAACTTAATTCTAGAAGCAAAGTTAAAGTTTTTAAAAAATACCCTCAGGGCAAGGTCAAGGTCAAAATGTCTACAAATGTGGTACCGTTAGAAAGCTCTCATCAAAAGAATGTCACATACCAAATATGAAGACACCACCACTAAACAACTTAATTCTAGAAGCAAAGTAAAAGTTTTGAAAAAATTGCCCTAGGGGCAAGGTCAAGGTCAAAATGTCTACAAATATGGTACCACGAGAAAGCTTTCACCATAAGGAAGTTACATACCAAATATAAACACCTTACCACTAAAGGCATACCTTCTAGAGGCAAGGTTAAAGTTTTTTAAAAATTGCCCTCAGGGCAAAGTCAAGGTTAAGATGTCTACAAGTATGGTATCAGAAGAAAGCTCTCATCATAAGGAAGTCACATACTAAATATGAACATCCTACAACTAAAAGCCTGCCTTCTAGAGGCAAGGTTAAAGTTTTTTTTTTAAAAATTGCCCTCAGGGCAAGGTCAAGGTCAAAATGTCTACAAATATGGTACCACTAGAAAGCACTTATCATAAGGAAGTTACATACCAAATATAAACACCCTACCACTAAAAGCCTACCTTCTAGAGGCAAGGTTAAAGTTTTTTGAAAATTGCCCTCAGGGCAAAGTCAAGGTCAAAATGTCTACAAATATGGTACCAGAAGAATGGTGTCCATTAGAAAACCAGAGGCTCCCAGGAGCCTGTATCGCTCACCTGGTTTTCATTTGCCACAATCAAGCTAACATTGTAAGTTATACAGTTAAACTTCAGTCTCTCTAACTTTGGTAGCCCAAACTCGACCAATTTTTGAACTGTATTTAAAGTTTGATCATGTTTTACTATATGTCTTTGTTGGACTTTTTTGACAAAAAAACATTCTTGCTAAGGACTACTTTTGACACCAGTTTTGAAGTCGAGACATCATTATGTAAAGGCGGTCAACAACAATTTTTAACACCATAAAGTCGCAAAATCAATATCTATTTGGAAACAAAATTTTATTGAAGTCGGACAATGTTGAATTTCTCGCCTTATTTGGTGGTCATTTTGAAAATGGCAGTCAATGTACAATTTTCAACACCGGTTTTGAAGTCGCAACATCAATATCTATTAGGAAAACAAATTTCATTGAAATCAGACAATGTTGAATTTTCCCGCCTTTTTTGTCAGCCATTTTGAAAATGGCAGTCAATGAACAATTTTTAACATCAGTTTTGAAGTTGCCACATCAATACCTATTTTGAAACCAAATTTCATTGAAATCGGACAATGTTGAATTTTCCTGCCTTTTATGGCGGCCATTTTGAAAATGGTGATCAACGAAAAATTTTCAACACCGGTTTTGAAGTCGCAACATCAATATCTATTTGGAAACCAATTTTTATTGAAATCGGACAATGTTGCATTTTCCCGCCTTTTTTGGCGGCCATTTTGAAAATGGCGATCAACAAACAATTTTCAACACCAGTTTTGAAGTCGCCATAGCATGGCAAACATTTCATCAATTTACACTTAACCTTCATCTTCTATAGATTTGGAAATAAAAGACGAAAAATACAAAAAAAATAAAAATTTGGTGAAAAAAGGGCAATAACTCCTACAAAGGGTTTCTGATTTTCTTCAAAATTTCAGGGTGGACAGATCTTGATATGCTGAACATTTTATCAATTAAAGTTGACCTCTATCTGTTATAGTTTTTTTGATAAAAATGAAAAAATATCAAAATTTTGAAAATTTTACGGAAAAAGGGCAATAACTCGAAGACGGGCTTTCAGATTTTCTTCAAAATTGCAGGGCTGGTAGATCTTGTAATGCTGATCATTTTTTCCCCCATGTCAGATTTTTGATATCTGTAACGGTTTTCGAGTTATTTGCAAAATACAGCAATTTACCCCTTTGTTCTATTTTTAGTAACAGCCATGTTGTTTGACCCTCGGACTAATCGAACAGAATTTTAAAACTGCATACCCTGGTGATGATTCAGGCCAAGTTTGGTTACTATTCGCCCAGCAGTTTCAGAGGAGAAGATTTTTGAAATTGTTGACGGACGGACGGACGACGGACGCAAAGTGATGGCAAAAGCTCACATGGCCTTTTAGGCCAGGTGTGCTAAAAAAGGCCTGGCTCAACAAAATTTCCTAGCATTGTGCATATGGAAAAAAAATAATCTGGCCCGCGAAGCAGGCGAAAAAAATTTCCCGGCTCGGGTANCCCCCCCCCCCCCCCCCCCCCTGAAAATCAAATGGTCCGTGCCTAATACACAGAGTCTCCAATTTATCACTGTTTTACACATGGGTGACCATTTATGTTATTTTACCACGAGTGTTCACATGGTTCATGGCCATCCAGTGTTGAACAATGGTAAAGTCTGGTTGCCATGAATTCCTTAATTTACATGTGATATGGATGGCCATTAGTTTCATTTATTTCACCCTTGTTTCACCACGCTACGCTTATTATAAAATATGAACCAAATTAATTGGCACCCATATGTAAATAAACAGCGTGATTATCCAACAAGCCACCGGCGGCAGTGAATTATTTTTAATTAAACTTGCTGAGTAAAGTAGAGATGTTTTTTTAAGGCTGCATGGTAATTATCACTAAACCAACCCTGACCTTGCTATACTTACTTTTCCCTTCCTGAATAAGATCTTGAGGGCAGTAAGATCAAAGGAACCAGTTTTTACATGTTGATCCACAAGCACTAACCTGTAAACAGTAAAAAATGACATGATATGGGAATATCAAAGCTTATTGTTCAAATGTAGTTCTGTTATCTCCAAATACCGTTATTCTGTCCGCATTTAACAATGGTAATGGTAAATCTTCATCGACACAGAGGACAAAACCTAAGTTATTTGTAGTTTGTTTGTATAATTCGGATAAAAATTTCTATGAATGCATTCAAGGGAAAAACATTTTAGACCTTAACTATCATGATCATCACGTTAGCGTTTATAGGTTATTTTTGTGGAAATAGCACTTTGAACAGCTTTTTGCATTCATTTAGAAAAGCGACGTCTCCCGCACAATTATGAAAATCGGATATTTCACGAATAGGTCGCAATGTTTTCGCTATGTGACGCTTTTTCACTGACTCTAGTAACGTCATGAACTGAAAAATGGACGGTGTCGAAATCGCCGAGATCAGTGTTGAAAATAATTATCTCGAAGCCATGAAATGGCTAGAGAGATATTGATATGGCAAGAAAAAATCACGTGCCCTGCATGAGGCTTCAAGCCTATTAACAGCTCTAAAAGATGATCTTCGTACTTCCGATAAAATATAATGCCCAAGTTTCTTTCAAAATCGTATACATTTACTATTTAAGTTATATTTCTTCATTTTCTTGAGTTGAATACAGTGTTGTTTTAATAAATTGAAAACAATATGCATGTTTATCAAATTACTCGTTTTTTATATTGCGTCTCGGATCAACGAACTTGTCGCGCAGTAATTTGCGAGATGAAAATAACATTTGTTTACCCGTGACAGTGCATATATTTATAGAAATGAAATCACATTATCCGATTATTTTCACGTATTACGGAATAACTTAATACATGCAGGCGTATGTAGCAGTACGAAGTTTTGCCACATGAAGATTTTCAGGGCTTCGAGATTCAGCTCCATCGGAGCTTTGATTTTAAATTCCAATATATAGAAATACTTAGAAATTTTACAATCCCCAAGTTGATCTCGATTTCAATGTCACAGTTCAGTAATTTATTTAGTGTCGTGTTTTATTGTTTTCTCTGATGTTTGAATTACAAACAGTCCGGGGCTGTGTTTATCTTAGCATTATGCCTTGCGAGAAATTGCTTGTCGTGATCAATGTAAATCAAACATATCCAGGTGGAGACTATTTTTGGGCCATTTTTAACTTAAGAAAATCGGGATATCCCTGTTTTAATGCCGGGAAATAGGGGGAAATTCTATATGGGTGCGGGAAGGGTATGTTTTAGCAAAGGGATATAAAGGGTTTTTTTTTTTGCATTGACAGAACTTGACTTCTTTGAGAGATAAAACATAAACTTCATTATACTTGTCAGGTACCTGACTGAAATGTAGCAAATAAAAAGAAGACTCACGAGTGTAAAATACGTAGAATATGCCTATAAAATGGTCATAATTATCTAAAATTTCTAAATAAATTTACCGGAATCGGGACTTTTACAAAAATTGAACTTAGATTCCGCGATTTCCAAATTGTAATATTTGGAATCGGGATGAGAACCCTCTCATAAGTGTTTCAAGGGAATCTTTTATTATTTTTGAGGAAGTCCATACACTGGAATACAATTCCATGAAAATTTCGTGAAAATCCTTTGAAATTTCACATGGTCATGAAAACTCGAGATTTTTTTCCTTTTTCAAAATCAGATTCCCGTGAAATTTTTAGAACCATGATACGGCGGCAAATTCCGTGAAAAACTACATTTTCTATCGTGAAAATCCCCGGTGAATCGATCGTTTTTTTTTCTTTTTAATTTATAAAAAAAAAACGAATTTAAGTATCATTGAATGTAATGGAATATGAGAAAAAATAACAAAAAAAGGAAATAAATGTATATGATTTTTTTCTGACAAATTACTTAAATATCAGATTTAATTTATGTCATTTGTGTCATCTGTTAAAAATAAAGAAAACCCCGTGAAAATCCAATGAAATATTAATACACCAGATTTAAATAAAAACTAGAGGATGACATGCCCCCGCCCAAGGTGAATCAAATATTGAGATTTCTTAGTAATGGTATTTGTGTCTGCAAGACACATATGATGCCCCGTTTAACACATGTTACTATATAGACAAACTATTTACCGTCCATTATATATATGTAGTTAATCACCAAAAAATGACAAAAGCCTCATGTACATGCACAGTTTTACGCCCAAGTGTATTTTTACCTTACTTTTCCTGTGGCAGTCAAATCGAAAGGGAAGAGAAATTTAACCTTATAGCCGATCACCGTCTCTATTACTAATTCACCCCAAAAATTACTAAATTCAACAATGATTATTCTTAAGAAAAAGTCACCCAAATCAAAATCCTTTTGACATGCACATATACAATATCGGTACATCTGCAAAACAAAAATTTTTCTAGCATCAAAACTATAGAATTTGCGTAGACAAACTATGTACCCTCTATTACTAAATCACCAAAAATGACTAAGTTCAACAATATACCCCCTCGGACGGACGGAAGACGGATGAACAGGGGTAAAACAATATGCCCTCCGACTTTTCGTCGCGGGGGGCATATAAAAAATCAAACATCTCAATTTTTAAAATGTTTTCCGACTTTCTAGGTAGTATAACTCGAAAACAAATCCGGTAGTCGAGGACTTTCTTTACATGCATCTGCTCAAAATTCTTTCCTTAATATTATATTAGTTTTTCAAAAAAAAGTTACTGACAAATAAATGAGAAAATCTGAGAAAAGGAACACTATTAGGCCTTTTTTCTGTGAATATCCGTATATATATTCTATATAAATTTGATGAAATATGACGGTTATTTTAACAAAAAATTTAACCGGTGACCCCATTATTTTTTTTTACATTTTCACATGTAGTTTTAAGTGCTCTATCCATGTACCAAAAATTTTTTAAAAATTACGGAGTAGTCAATTTGGTATACTTCACTTTAAAGATGAATCCCAATATTGTTTTTGAACATTCGTACCCAACGTGACTTGTTTCGTTTTCGTCTGGAGAATCTCTTGAGTGTAGAGAATCGTGTAGTGTGCACTAGCTGTATGGCGCTATCACTGCACGTCTCATTTCAGATATCATTGAATGTATATAAAAAGGAAAACTTAGAATAAAATAAAATATAGAAATAATTTGGAAAAATGTATTTGGGAGTTTGAATGTTGATGTTCCGGCAGAATGGAAAACAGTATAAGAACAAAATAGGTTAGTCCTTTTTAAATATTGAAATTAGATGTCCACACGTATCTCTAGTTATGCTAGCCTATTTAGCTATTTTATATAAATACCTTAATGCGGAATTTTAAAACGCCCCTTTAACGGATAGTGTCTGCCTACATTCAATATATTCCTTTATTGTTGGGGCTTTTTACAATTCCGCATATTTGCATTACGTTTCCGGAATAAAAAAGTTTACCTTTCCGGAAAGCAAATATATGTTACATTTCCAGAAAAAATAATACATTTCCGCTTAAGAAATATCTTGTCTTTGAAAAAAATTTTGTATTACCCAATCTATGGAAATCTGAACGAAGTTCACCCAATACATGTAATCACTTGGTTAAGAATCAAAAACGGGACGGCATAACAATGACAGAAACAGACAATTCTAATATGGCTTCCTGTATTAGCTTTGTAAATAGAGTCATGTTATAATACCAATATAACACTCTTAGCACATGCGCAAAAGATGCATAGTTTCTGTTGCATATTTTGAATCTATTTTCATTATAACTGTCAAAATCATCTGCCATCCACTAACAACTTTTTTAATTTAATTTGTTTCCGAAATTCATTATGGAATTTTTTTACTTGAAAAGGCAATGTTCGGGACAAACTTTAATTTTCCTACTTCAGTGTGACGTCACAAATAACATCGTAATGTCCGGTTCGTAAGCAGCGTCGGTTGGAAAGTTTGAATGGAGATTAATAGGACTTGAGGCATTTTCTACAGTTAAATAAGCAATTTCATCAAACGAAAGTAAGTTTTTGTTGTATTTGTGGAAAGTTTTTTGTCCGTGTATTTGTTTATCAAAATCAAAATGTTACGGAACCATTAGATAGTCGCTGCTCGCTTCGGGTATAAAATGGGTGAAATTTCCATATCAGAATCGAAATAAATCATACCCGCCAAATACTATATTGTCATTATAACATGGGCTTTCGTTGTTTTTGCATATTTTACCCCTCGCTAACGCTCGGGATAAAATATTTGCAAAAACAACTCAAGCCCATGTTATAATGACAATATAGTATGGCGGCCATGTTTTATTTCTTAAATATAACATTGTGTATGTTAGATGTAGTCAAGATATATCCCCTTCATTCGATAATTTTTTAACTTCAATTCTTAGGAAAATACATAAAACAGCAAGAATATAAAAAATACTGAAAAAAAATCATATGAAAATCGACATGAATATAACCACAATGATCAATTATTCTGCCTTGCTAAGTACATTAATCGTTTCATTTTATATTTTTACAGGCATATCACACGTAATCCCGGCACATAATTCGCCTACTTGAAAAAATAAAATCAGCCCAGTTGCAAATTATTGTCTGCCCAATTGAAAAACTCAATCCGCCCAATATTGCAATATTGCAAAACTACCATCTCCAATGATATGCAATCTCGTCCAAAATGTCGATCGATAGATTTCTTACCTAATACATACGACCAAAAACATTGAAGTCCCAGTTGACAGCGCTACTCTTTGTTTTGAATTATGGTTGACGTATATCCAGTTGTCACATCAATGAATCACATTGAAATGTCTGTAAACAATTTAATGTGTGACAAATTACATTTAAAATTTTTAAAATATGTATGTGGTGTTCATAAAAAAGCATCGAATGATGCTATCTTGGGAGAATGTGCAAGATATCCATTGTACATCGATGTCTTGACAAATGCAGTTAAATATATGACTAGACTCCAGTCAATTGAAACTGACACGTTACTATATAGTGCTTATAGAGAAAATCAGTATTTATATTCTTTAGACAAAAACTGCTGGATTACTGGCTTATACTTTTTGTTGAAAAAATTAGATATTAATATAAACCACCCAAATCTTGTTACAAAAGTAAAATCATATCTGATTCAACGATTCAAATGTAACTGGGAAAAAAAGATGAAAACTTTTGCATCAGATCAAAAGGCTTCAAAAAACATCCCCACAAATCCGGAACTAAAGGGAGTGGGTCTTAGCCTAGATCTCACGAAAACACGCAGTAAATTAGCTTATCTTGCAAGACAGGCTCTTAAGCAACGCAAAATCAAAGCAACCTCAGTATGGGATGGAAAGATCTTTATTACTGACAATCACGACAACAGAAAAATTATAACCACTGAAGATGAACTCAGTAATATTATTGATATTCCTAGTGGTGTTCCGGAAACTGCATTTGGCACCATGCCTTCAACATCATACCCCAAGGCCAACCATTTACTATGCGTCCACCAATGCCTCTCGCTGGAATGGGCTCTCCTCGTGGTTTGCCTTCATTCAATCCGATGTATGTTGCACATCACCAGATGCCTATACTAGCAGTCAGCCCCGGCAATGTGTGGTTCTTCCATAGCACCTCAAACCCAGTTTCAATCTGGGATCCCAGAATGAACATTACCGGCATCAGTCTGCCATTTAACGAAAGTGAACTGCTTCTTGTATTGTTGTCTGTGAAATTAACACTTTACTAACTGGTTATGTAGATTTACCTTCCCGCAGAAATAACAACCGAACATTAGCATATATTATAACAAAATATACATAAATACAAATTAGTTTCTTACTTTCAGTCTGTACCAAAATAATTTAATACATGCGAATATGCTAAAATAAGTTTCGAATTATTAAAAGGTAATTAATTTCCTTCCAGTTATGACTTACAGTTTATAAAATATGTCTAACCTAATTAATTATTTGGCAAATAATACAATGTGAAACTGTATTTACTTCTAAGGGTGAAACATGCTTTGGTATACTGCTATGTATATGGTATATTGCTATGAACTGTTAAGCTGTACATGTCTAAATCGTGCATGTATTGACGGGAAAACTTACATGAAAACACACCTTTGGTTTTCAATTATTGGAAAAAAATATAAAAAAAAGGTTTGAACCATATCAAATGGAAGGCAATTTAATAAAGATAAAAAAAAAAAAATGGAAGGCAATTTTGACCTTAAAATATATTTCCTTTTTTTTTTCCTTTCTTTCTCTTGAGCCGAACCTAAATGCACTTCCAATTGACTATTTTTCCAGGATAACCAAAACAACAAAAGAATATATGTTTTGTTATCATTTATGCCTATTAAATCTACAAATTATCATGCTTTCTAGAATTTTAATCCATGGTACCATATTCTAATGGATTTCGGTCATTTTAAAATGTATTAGCGACAGCACTACAAAATGTAATTCTGTTCTTGCAGTATTCACTGAAGTGAAAATACTCGTTATTATGTTTCCTCTTGAAAGGTTGTGAAAATTTTTAAGTTTAAATATGGACTTTCCATTTTATTTAATGACTTGTCCTACTCGAATTGTTTTATCTGAATATATACCTGTCTGTCACCTGCTTTGTGTACCTTTAATTGATTAGTGTTTTGATCTGGATTCCGATGGGCTAGAAGAATGCACCACATGCTTTCTAAGCCGCTGATGGTGCATTCTTTAAGACTATCAATCATGACAAAACGATATAACACGATCGACTTTTCTCTTTGTTTATTCATTTTCTAAATTGTAGGGGAGAGTGTGGGCGTTGTTTTGATCTGGATTGCTGCTAGGCTTGAAGAACATGCAGCACATGCTTCCTAAGCCGCTGATGTTGCAGTTCTTCAAAACTATCAATCCAGACAAAACGGGGCAATACGCCTGCCTCTTCCCTCAAATACATACGAACTTCTTTCTTGTTTTACTGCTTGAATGTAATAAACCTTATTTTTCTAATACAATATTGTATTTATGCATTTTGATCGAAATAATTTGATATTTAGCAACTTACATCCTGACTCTCAACTGATACCATTTCTATAGATAGGTGTACTCGTTTATTCTGTTATATAACTGTACTATACATGTATTGTCCTCTTGTAAACTGTGTGACCTAGGTCTTGTCTTATTAGAAATGACCTCATTATGACTTTTGAAATATTTCTTTAACTGAATTTTAAATGTCCAATTACAGCACTATCACATTAAGCCTCTTTTTTTAGCTATACATAACTGTCAATTTCGGAGTAATCTCTTCAAGCGAACTGGAAGGTTCTTGATACAACATTTAACATTGTTTATTTTATTTATTATTTTACTTATTTATTCACTATTTCTTATAATATGCAAACATGTATTAGTTTATATTGTACAAGCCTACCTGTCTCTAATTTCTTGATATTATATTTTGTGTCTTTAAGTTCACAGTTCCGGTTTGTCTTTTTGATATATTATACGAGTTTGAACATATTGGAATATAATACCTAGCTATATTTTGTCTCAACTCATCCTCTGGAGCTATGCTTCCAGAATGATTTACTTTTTGTTTGTAAATATGTTCTTTCGTTGTTGTATATTGTATGAATTGTACTTACAAAATGACCTGTGCACTTTCATCACAAATACTCATTGTGATTTTGAATTTTATTATTTACCCCCTATTTTTCATATGTTTCTATTCTGCACTGAACAGTCCCATTCTCTCAAAACCTGGCGCACTTGGGATACAGGGATAACATGATGGGTATATCAGCTGTAGAATTTAACACGAGAATTGGACTGTTTTATTCACGGGCAAGAACAACCAACAAAAAGAAAATGATCACTTTAGAGAATGTTTTATTCATTAATTTGTTTGTGATGGCGGGAACTATTGCAATCCCGATCTTCATTATTCGTAATATACTGTCTCCTCCCATTCAGATGAACAGTAGAAGTTATAACGAGGTACATCCTGAGACTGCATTAAATAAATTTGTCGTTTCTGAAAATCACGACTTCAGAAACTTTCTATTAGTTTGTATTGTACTTGCATATATTACTTTTTATATGCGGTGATATAAAATTAAACCCAGGACCATCTTCCACGACGTCTGAACCGTCTTCATGCTCCTCCATCTCCGATCCCATACTTGACAATTTTAACGCGTGTCTTGGTTACTTCACGTCCTTTGTACATCTAAATATTCAAAGCTTAGTTCCCAAAATTGATATTGTAAATGCTGAATTGGGAAACTTAGATATTCTTTGTTTTACGGAAACATGGTTAAATGATTCGATAGATAACCAAGCGATATTATTGGAAAATTTCCATGAGCCATTTCGGTGTGACAGAATCGGTCGACAGGGTGGAGGGGTAGCGATGTATATTAACAAGGATATACTCTGTATCCGTAGGCATGATTTGGAAGTACGCTGCGTAGAGAGCGTATGGATAGAGGCAAAAATAAAAAATAATAAAAAAGTTCTAATTGGCACTTTTTATCGACCACCCGACTCCCCGGCGTACATATACGATCGCATCGAATATTCTATAGATCTGGCTGTTGATACAGGTATTGAATCTATCCTCATACTAGGTGATTTTAATGACGACCAGGCAGTTGCTAACCCTAACTCGGGAATGTCTAATATTATATCGAGATATAATCTCACCCAATTTATTAATGAATCGACACATTTCACGGAAACTTCGAGTTCCATAATTGATTTAGTTATATCAAATAATTATGGAATAGTTGATCTTGTACATGTTGGCGATTCTTTTTTTAACACAAATATTCGATATCACTGTCCTACTTACGGAGTGTTGAAAATCGAAAAACCATCCCAAAAATGTTTCAAGAGGACCGTGGAGATTACGATAAATATAGAGAACAATTGGTAAATACCGACTGGGACGCTATAATTAACATTGAGAATGACGTGGATGATATAGTTGAAAGTTTTTCGAATACAATTTTACAAGTTGCGAATGAAAATATTCCAAATAAAATAATTACTGTTCGCAAATCGGAACCTGTATGGATGAATAATAATGTCCGCAGAGCAATTCGCAAACGAAATCGTTTGAATAAACGTGCAAAGAAAACCAATTCTCCCCAACATTGGGCCATCTTTAAAAAATTTAGAAATCGGGTTGTGAATATCGTCCGTCAAGCGAAAGACAGTTATGTAGATATGTTACACGAAAAACTTAAATCGTGCACCACTAACATAAAAGATTGGTGGAAAACGGCGTCCAAAATAGCCGGTTTTAAGCAGTTTGATTACGATATCCCCCCTCTCGATTACCAAGGGCATGTACTTGATTCTGACATCGATAAAGCTGAGGCTTTTAATGTCTTTTTTTCATCACAAACCGTTATTGATGATGAAAATAAAATTCTTCCTCAAAGTGACCAACCGCCTGATGTTGTCTTGATAATGTCAAGCTCGACGAGTTTGAGGTTAAAGATGTACTGAAAATATTAAATATTAATAAGGCATCCGGACCAGATTGCATCAATGCAAGATTATTGAAAATTGCCTTTGATATTATTGATAAACCACTCTGTCGTATTTTCAATATTAGCCTTGAGAGAAATTCCTTTCCACAAGCATGGAAATATGCTAATGTTATTCCCGTATATAAGAAAGATAATAAAAGTCTTGTCGGAAACTATCGCCCAATCTCTTTGCTTTCTGTTATAAGTAAATGTTTTGAAAAGTGTATCTATAAGCATATCTTTAATCATGTTAGAAATCTTATTACTGATCATCAGTCTGGATTTACTCCGAATGATTCTACAAGGAATCAGCTTTTATACTTAGCTCATGAATTTAGTAAAGCTCTTGATGAGGGAAAAGAGATTAGAATTATATTTTTCGATGTGAGTAAAGCTTTTGACAGAGTTTGGCACAAGGGTTTAATATTTAAATTGAAAAAGATGGGGATCGTAGGGAATTTATTGCTATGGGTCAAAGACTACTTATCCAATAGAAAACAAAGAGTTGTTATAAATGGGAAAGAGTCTTCTTGGAAAAATATCGGTGCGGGTGTTCCACAGGGTTCTATACTCGGCCCGTTATTATTTCTTATCTATATAAATGATATTGTGACCGAATTCACTTGTCCGATTAAGCTCTTTGCTGACGATACGAGTATCTATGCAATTGTAGAAAATCCGCTTGTTAGCTCTATTCAGCTTAATTGGAACTTGGACAAAATTCATTCATGGGCAAGTAAATGGTTAGTCAATTTTAATTCCAAGAAAACAGAATCAATGATTATATCTCGTAATAAAGATCCTAATTACCACCCCCACTAAAATTAAATGGAGAAGTCATTAAAACCGTAAAAACTCATAAACACCTTGGTTTAATTTTCTCAAGTGATGGAAATTTCAAAAGGAAATATTAGATTAAACTTTCTCCGGAAGTTGAAATTCAAATTAGACAGACATACGCTGGAAAATATGTATTTTAGTTATATTAGACCACTCTTTGAATATGTTGATGTTATATGGGATAATTGTTCTAACAACATGAAAGATAGATTGGAAAATTTAAACCGTGAAGCTGCCCGTATAGTTACAGGTGCCACAAAACTAACTAGTATAAATCTCTTGTTTCGGGAATGTGGGTGGGAAACCTTAGACGCTCGTCGTCAAAAACATAAAATGTTATTGTTTTATAAAATAGTCAATAATGAAACCCCAGCGTATCTTTCAGAGTTGATTCCTCATAGATTTCGGGATATTACATAATTATAGAACTCGCAATGCTAATCGCATTATTCCTGTACATACTCGTACGACCTTTCATTATAATAGTTTTATTCCTTCATGTATCAGATTATGGAATGAACTTCCAAATGATATTCAAAATAGTATGTCATCATCATCTTTAGAATCATTTCTGGAAAGCAAATCGTCAGTACCAAAATATTATTACGTTGGAAGTAGAATTGGGCAAATTTTACATGCCAGACTTCGAACTGAGAGTAGTTCATTAAAAGATCACTTGTTCAAAAAGAATTTGGAAGCAGACCCGTATTGTCGATTTTGCCATCAAGTTGAGAATTCTAAACATTTCCTGTTATATTGCCCTTCTTATTTGAGATTAAGGAACCAACTTTTTGTTGGAATAATTCGTAGTCATCATATTGATAATTTATTGTATGGTAATCGTAATATTTCTGATGAAGATAACTGTAGTAACTTTTTGATAGTTCAAAAGTATATAAGTTCAAACTTAACGTAACTTATTGCTCGTCTTATATTCCTTCTATCTATTACTAGGGTATTTACTGTGCACTTAGTCATTTAGAAATGCAACATCATTATATCATTATTTCTTATTTGTATGTTGATTTTAATTTTTTTTTCATGCTTATATTATGTCATCTTGTGTGCATAAATAGTTAAATGTATTTTGGTATAAGGAGAGGAATTTGTAAAAGTGGTTTTCCACTTGTTTTCCAATCCTTTATTATCATTTATGTATATCATGCAAATTTCTTTATCTGAATAAAATAATGTTTACACTAAACTGGTAAATTAAGAACATACAGTTTGTTTAAATCCAAATTTCAGAAAGAAAAATATCTGTCTATCATAAAAAATTTTGAAACCAGAAAATGTTTTACCTCATTTAGAATAAGTAGTCATAATTTAGAAATAGAACGAGGTCGTAATAAAAAAGTACCAGCAGAAAAAAGAACCTGTAACATGTGTCATTCAAACGATATTGAAGACGAAATTCATTTAATTTTTGATTGTCCTGCATACAATGATGACATCATTATACAATTTTTTGATCTGGTTTTTGGAAGGGATGTTGGTAAAATATTAATAGATATATATGGTATTTTTTGTGAACAGTATAAATTAAAAAATCATAAAACAACACATAAAAACAGAAAAAAAAATTAAATAATATGAAAAATAAAGTAAACAAGTAATGCAATAAAAAATCATGATTAAATGCACGTTCAACCACGCTATAGAGAAATATTGAATCATATATATTGCAGAATGAATGTAGATTTACGCTTAAATATATTCCTAAATCCGTTTTGCCCGGACGATATTTTTTAGGAGGGGATCGTTGATCTGCAAGATTCGGAAACATACTATTTCCTAGTAGTCTTCTTAGTATGAATAACAACATTGTAAAATACACGGTTGATATGTTCCCGGTTTTAAATTAACATTAAATTCACCGAAAATTGAAAAAAAAAAAGTTTTTACTTCAGATCGTTCCAAACGCGTTTTTTCCAATTTCTTGCAGTAAGAGGTTGTAAACTCATTTTTACGACACAAAGATACGGAAAGCAAATTTCTATTGAAAATTTCATCTGCTTTAGGATCCTTGAGATTTTGTTTCCATTTGGCATCAGTGTAAAACTGATACAAATTAAAACTTACATGGCCAGTGACGTCAAGATGAAAAACGACAATAAAAGCGTTTTCCCATTGCTTGATTTTACCATGTTTTGTAAATACTTCGTCTCATATGCATTTACCTCATATCCGTACATTGCATACATGCACACACATACGTTCAGACATTTTTGAATGGCCACAAAAAAAACAAAAACAAGAACAAAAAACCAAACAACCCCCCCCCCCCCAAAAAAAAAAACCAAACAAACAAACAAACAAACAAACAAAACAAAACAAAACAAACAAACAAACAAAACAAAACAAACAAACAAACAAAAAAAAACATTTGCATGTACGATTTTCATTATCACTACAGAACGACAGGCTGTGTTAACTTTGAAGTTCTTTACTTTAGTATGTATTTGTAAAAAAAAATGTGACAAAAATGCCGATTCTTTCCTTTCATAGAAGTTCATGTCATTTATTTAGGCAAAATGTCAGACATTATAAACAAACTTGTAATTCCTTTAATGGCCTTGACGCAAATGCACTTAGTTTAATATGAAAGAGGGTAATGAATTATGAAATTGGACATGGAAAGACAATCTGTTCAAACTCCACGAGCGGCGTCAATCAGATGTGGATTCTAAAAAATTCTAAAGATCTTCTAGAACAGCTATCCTCTAGCAGTCTTACCCATTGCCAAAGCATACAAACCTTTGATTTTTCTACTCTTTATACTACCCTGCCACACAATAAATTGAAAACAGTAATTTCGGATTTGATACATCAATGTTTCTGCACTAAAAACGGAGAACGCAGATACACTTATTTAGTAGTAGGGAAAGACAAAACATATTTTGTAAAGAACCACACTGAGTCAAACAAGAAGTACACTGAGAATGACGTAATCAAGATGTTGGAATTTTTAATAGATAATATTTTTGTCGCATTTGGAGGCCGTGTTTTTCAACAGACAGTCGGGATTCCCATGGGAACTAATTGCGCGCCACTTTTAGCTGATCTCTTCCTTTTTTCGTATGAGGCGAAGTTTTTACAAGGGCTTACACAGAAAAAACAAAAACATTTAGCCCAATCCTTTAATTTCAGCTTCCGCTACATAGACGATGTACTTTCTCTTAATAATCCAAAATTCAAGGAATATTTACACCAGATCTATCCCAATGAGCTTGAAATTAAAGAGACTACCGATACACCTACTTCAGCTTCGTATTTAGATCTTTTAATTTACATTGACGAAAATGGACGTTTGAAATCTAAGCTGTATGACAAACGTGATGATTTTAACTTCCCAATTGTGAACTTTCCCTTTCTGAGCAGCAATATACTAGTACCTACCTCTCCAGCCTATGGAGTGTACATTTCACAGTTGATTCGTTACTGTCGGGCATGCAGTTTATACACTGACTTTTTAGTTAGAGCAAAAACACTGTCCCAAAAGCTGCTTAGTCAGGGATTTGTTCAGCCTTTGTTACTTTCATCCCTTCAGAAATTCTATGGCCGTCACCATGACATCATTGACAGATATGACGTGTCTGTTTCCCAAATGAAAACGGACATTTTCAGCTAGATTTCACGTCTTCACGGATTTGACATAATCGGATTTGACTCAACCCTGGATTGACTCACTGATAGTGTGACGGGTGCCGCTAGCGGAGCAGGACATGCTTACCCTTCCGGAGCACCTGATGTCACTCCCGGTTTTTATGGTGCCTTAGTTCTTAATGTTATCTTTTTATTTCCGTGCATTGTAGCTGTCTCACGTCCTTGTTTTGTCTTTGTTTTTATCTGTTACCGTTTTTGCCATGTCTTTGTAGTCATCACTTCCCTTGTTCCTTCGGTATTCTACTGCCGTTGTTTCAAACACTGTTGTTTTACAATAAATTAGAACGTTGTGAATACACCAATTCATTCCCTGAAATCCCGGGCTTAAATTACATAAATCCCGAATTCCCGAGCTTAAAAACTTCCAATCCCGGTATAATGAAAAAGGTCCAGCCCCTCCTAAAAATGTCATAAAACAATTCGGATATCGTCGTTGAAATTCTCTATATTTTTATACGTCATTTTGTTTCTTGAATCTGCTTTAATTTGTATAATCTTATAGATAACCAAAAATTAAAAAGGCCCATTGTCGATAATACAGTAATGTTAACAATTCTGATTTGAAGTGAAATTCTTCCGCCAGACATTTTTCGTGGTCCATGAATTACACCTTTATAAAAACAAATTCATCTTTGATATGAAGTTCAATTTAACAAAGATATTTTTCACATTTTAGCCAAAAAAATGGCCCTCTTTCTAAAATTCGGGATGACAAAATAACAAAGTAAAAATATAGAAAACAAAATTGAAAGTGCAATTCGGATATCAGTGACAGAACACTATTTATCGTGTGTATACACCAAAACAAACATGTCCATATTATATTTATCAGTCTCTACTAATTCATATGGCCTTCAAATTTGACCAATATTATTCATTTTGTTTCAAGTTTAAAGGATTGGATTGCAAAGAAGTCACAGCAAATTTCCTTATTCAACAAAAATATCAAAACATTTAAAGATTAAGCAAACATTTGTAGGAATGATTACCTTATATTTGTTTCTATGTTTGCATGGAGTTTAACGCCTTTCTCGGCAATATTTCAGCTATAATATGGTGGTCATTTTTCGTGTTCGAAGAAGCCGGAGTGTCCGGATAGAACCACCGACCTTGGACATGTAATTAAACATTATCAGATATGGTTGCAAGTCGGGTATGCATTGTCTCGTGTTTTACATAGTGGTGCGCGAACTGAGCATAATGGAACGATCTACCACGGGTTGGGACACAAATCGTTTCAGAAGACTTAGAATATAAAATCAATAACTGCATGATGACAAAGTGTAACCTTTGCATATTCACAAAATATACCAATGAAACTTGATAAAACTTAAAATTGAAAAAAAACAAGTATGAAATAAATAAATATATAAAGAAATGAATAAATAAAGAAAGAAAAATATCAACAAAAAAAAACAAAAACAAAAAAGAACCAAAAAAAACAACAAAAACCAAACTAAACTGACGAAAAAAAAAAAAACAACAACAACAACAAACAAACAAAACAACAAAAGAAAACAAAAAACATAAACAAACATACGAAAAGGGAAAACCAAAACATAATTACAAAAAGCATTTACAAACACAAAATGGAAAAGTTATATCACTTCCATCAGGCCATGGACAAAACAAACTGCTCGGAAAGAAAATGACTCCGGAGAAAGTCAAATGAGGAGCAACAAATTGTAGAGTAATAAATAGAAAAAAGCAGACAAACGACCCAAAGGGGAGTAATAACAACTCAAAGCCACCATAAGATCTTCATTGAACGGTAAGGAAACCCCACACCCAACGGCAGGTCGGAGTCGGCCCCTAAATAAAGAGTAATCAAGTTCAGCGAAATAAACATCATCCTAGACTCCTATAGACATAAAGTAAACTAACTAGAAAAAAGACAAGACACAAAGGCTTGATAAATTTTCTGACTTAGGACAGGCGCAAACCTGCTGCGGCGGGGTTAAACTAGTTTTATTGGGCCCAAACCTCCCCCTAGCCAATGTGATAAATAAAAATACAAAAGTAACAACAGTAAAATTCAGTTAGCAACAGAACTGAGTCAATTGTGAAAAATTAAACTGAAAGAACTAAATATACGGACATAAACATGAAATCACAAAAAGACTACTAGCAATTGACATGCCAGCAAATCGACGATTTTGTTTTTATTTCGAACTTCATTTTAAGAATTTGTTTCGATTAGGACAAACATTTTCACAAATCGGATTTAAAAATATTCAATTCTAATTTTGATAAATTTCATGAAAAGTCTCTGTCACCGTATTGACAAAAGTTTAAATTCTTTACACACCTCGAAGGGCATGGTACATGTATTTTATATTGCAGTTTTTTCTGCTTAGTACTTTGAATTCATATCATTATAAAAATGCAAATTTTATGATATGCGCTTCCATGAATTACTTCCATCGTGGTTGAATCAACATTTTGTAATTAAACGTTAAAGTATATATGAAAATTGTGCCGAACAGTACATACATCGATCATAGAAAATTATGAAAATGAGAGAACTAATTTTATTATATAGAGGACGATGAAAGATTAAAATTTCTCAGTGAAAGAAAAGTGATAATTAACTGTGAAATTATTTTCCATAATTTCACTGTGACGTCACAATAGACGTCGTCAACGTTGTTGTTAAGTAAACGTCTCTGCGGATTAACATGGAAAACGTAGTTCATGAAAAGAATCTTAAATTAATCACCAGGCTCAAGCTAGCGACCAATAACTAGCGACCAATAAGCTAGCGACCAATAAGGAGATATGTCTGGAAACCGAAAATAAAAAGAACACCAGAAATCACTTCAAATAATTTTTAGCGACCAATAAGAAAAAAACACATATTTCATCGTATACAATTTATATGCTTGTTTTAAAACACCGTGGAGTGAATATTCACTAACCGGCATACACTAACTCGCAACAAAGAGCATAGGTTCCGTAATATAAGGAGATTCCTTTAAAGTCTCTGTAATTTTCGTGGTATTAAATCCCCTTGATTTTCGTTGTCCTCGAATATAGTTCCTGTTTATTTAGTGTATCTCTTCAGATTCTTTCTATACATGTACTTCATTCTTTTCTTTTTGGTATGTTTTTGGGGTCGATTTTAAAAAAAGACATTGAAGAAAATTAATTTGAAAAGCAGTATGATGTGAATTAGAATTTGATGTTTAAAAAGTGATTTGGTCATAATGATGCAATATAATGGCGAAATCGAGCATTTCAAACTTGGTGCAAAATTCAGTCTTGGGCCGACTTTCGACCCCTGTTGTACATTTCAGTAGAGGTGACCCACCCTGGCAATTGGCGATGATGAAGCAGAGGGCAATGGCTATCATTTGACCAGAGGTAGACAAAAGCTTTGCCGTAGGAAACTTTTGAGAGCATTTCAAACTTGGTGCAAAATTAAGTCTTGGGGCCGACTTTCGACCCCTGGTGTACATTTCAGTAGAGGTGACCCACCCTGGCAATTGGCGAGGGCGAAGCTGAGGGCACTGGCTATCATTTGACCAGAGGTCGACAAAAGCTTTGCCGTAGGAAACTTTTGAGAGCATTTCAAACTTGGTGCAAAATTAAGTCTTGGGGCCGACTTTCGACCCCTGTTGTACATTTCAGTAGAGGTGACCCACCCTGGCAATTGGCGAGGGTAAAGCCTAGGGGAATGACCAGCGGCCAACAAAAGCTTTGCCGTAGGTTTACAAGATAATGACAGGCTTGACATTGATCCCCTGGTGCCAACTTCATATTAGGTGACCCACCCAGGCAATTTGGGAAGTGGAAGACATTGGCTGTAGCTAATTTACCAATAAGGGGTTTCAAAAGCCTTGCCCGATGAAACTTTTGAGAAACATTCAAAGTAGTATACAAGAGGTGATCAGGGCCGACTGTGAACCCTCTTGCGCCGACTTCATAAGAGGTCGCCCACCAAGGCAGTTTGGAAAGTAGAAGGCATTGTCTGAATCTATATATTCACCAATGGATTTCAAAAGCTTTGCCGAAGTAAACTTTCGAGAAACGTCCATAGTAGGTACTCAAGAGATGGTCAGGACCGACCAGGACCCCTGGTGTCGACTTCATAAGAGGTGACCCACACAACCAGATGAAAAAAGAACTGGTTCTGGACAGGGAACAACACTAGGAAAGAAACTTCCTATTGCATTTATTAAATACCTTCACTTCTACTGTCTGACGTCCATTTGATCAGAAATCAACATAAATCTTGGCTCAAAAAATCCTTTAAATATACCTTTCCAAATAAAAAAAAATATCGTCAATAGTTTTGAATCTATAACTGTATAAACACTTCTTTGGAACCATTTTGTCAACAATAAGGACTTCATGTGCTCAATTGGTTTCCGAATAAATTCTTCAAACGTAGCTAGGAAGTTGGATTTCCAACCCATATAATTCTCTAGGTTTTCTTTAAACTTTGTTTACCCCGTAGACATGGACATATGTAGCAGTAATTTCGTTAACATACTGAGTTTGCCCGGCATCTGGTCTGCTTTGACCAGTTAATGTCATATCTTTGATTTGTGCATGTTGCACTGCCGGTGTGAACTGGGGTGCATTGGCATCTAAGGTTGACCTGACATGTCCAGTTTCCGAGTAAACGGGAGTTGTCCTCTTTTGCGTGTCATACCTTGTTGATACGGGCTTCTTTGATTTAACCTCTTGGTTATCAAACCCTGACCATGCTGACACCACCTTGGGTTTCGAACTAGTAAGGTGTTGCCATGGTTTACTCTGCAGAGTCATAGACTGTATATTTTCGGGGAACCCACAAAACATCGCTGGAGGTCGAGTATCAGGAATTGTATAGGCAACATTCTTAGATTTTGTCACTTCAGGTTAGATCCTGTTCGGTTGCCTTTAGGAATCTTCTCTCAGGTGTGTCGATATTCTCAGGCATATCAGGTTGAACCGTACTAGCCTGATCAGTAATGAATTCTTTTACACGCAGCATGGAGTCTATAGTCTGTTCTGGCAGAACTTCGTCCAGATCTGTTTAATTTCGGTCAATTCCTTAAATTCGGCCTGTTGTTTTAGAAGTTGTGCCTGGTGTGTGTGTGTTTTTTTTTTGTTTTTTTGCAAAGAGCATTTTCGCTCTGGCCCCTTCTGCCGCTGCTGGTTTTTGTTTTGCCGAGCTTTCTGTGCTTTTCGAATAAGCGTTTTTTTTTAACTCCGGTATTACAATTAAATTATAAATAGTCAAAATCCATACACTCTTTGTTGTTATCAATTAGTAAAATGGGTTCATGCAGCGAAATTAATGATTTGTCTAACCAAAAGAACATATTTCTTTACCATAACTTTGATATTACTATCCAAATGAGTCGATAATATTAGGTTAAGGAAGTAGTATGAAAATGACAATTCTACACCGCCGTCACTTTGAAGGGGAAATCCTGCAAACGGATGACATCCCTATTGAGCATAGAGTAAATACAAGAATGGCATATGCATTCGCTGGTGGATAAGCCGCCCCAGAGGATAAGGACACCTTAAAGAGAGGTGTGTCAGATCCCCAGATTGAAATAAATAAAAGGATTTCATCCAGAAGTGATAAGATGGATCACAATTCTGACTTTTTTCACTGAAATCAAGGTGACTAGGTTTAGTCTTTCACTAGTCATACCCAGCCCTTATTGATTCTTAAGAGACTTATCTCCACAACCTCGTCCAAGACCGTCACCTTCGCGGACGAACCAGATTTTTCAGATGACAAAATACCGAGGTTACTGTGAATTTAGGTTCTGCATATGCGCATTTCACAAAGATGAAATTATCAAAAAACAAAGGCAGCAGTAGTGCTGCAATGCCCAAACGTGACGCAGATGCCCAGCTCTGCCAAAATTGCGGTGCGGAGTACGTCAAGACGCGATTTGAGCATCAACCAGGGGAGCAGAAGACCACCTGCGGCGTCCTACACAAGAGGGAGAAGGTGCAGTTCTGCAATAGCAAACCCAGAAGGGATGGTTTCTGCTGGAGAAATAGCAGGCAACCTCTCCATCTGGAGGAAAAGACCATACCAGTCGAAGATAAGATGGTGATAAAAGGAACCATGAAGACTCTCCGTCAAATAGCTAAGTATGAGGGTCTGACTGACTGAGGGGGTCAAAAGCCAGAACAAGGAGGTCTTGGTAAAGCTCATGGAGGAGAAAACAACCCTTTTATTCATCCGTCAGGGAGTCTTCAGCAAGAAAAGATGATCTGTCCAAGGTGGCGGAAGAGAACATTAAAAGTCGAGGATGAGATCAAGGTCACCGATCGGCGGGAAGCTCTAAATGGCGTTTTTGGCACTGTCGTCATCGGATCCGCAAAGACGCACGATATGACCACTTTTCTGAAGGTAAGTCGGAGAACCATCACCAGTGCCATCTCGAACGCACTCCACTAAAAGAAGGGATTGAAGGTGTACCTAGTGCTTCTAGCAGAGATGGTGAATACCAAACTCGTGACCTGAAAAAAATTTCCGACGTCACCCTCCCTTCATATCACGCACGACAATCATCACGGAATCTGACGACCTCGAACTGGAGGTCCCCAGCCCGCCATGACGGGAAAGGTCAAGGAAAGGATGGCAAGGTACATGCAAGAAGGAAGCGGGAGGACCTTTTGGCAAGTCCCGAAGCTGGAAATCCATTTCGACCAATTCCAGCCGCTTAAGTGGAGGGGGTTCCTTCATACCAACCCCATCAGCTTCGCGAAAAAGAGGGCGATGTTAATGTGAGAAATGATGACAACCGCCGCTTACATTGGGGTGTGCTTGCGGCCCTTCATCAGGATGAAGTAGATGGCAATCATGCCTACTGCGTAGCTCAGTACAAGAGATCGGGGATGATCTAAGATTCGAAGGCATCGACTTCACAAATCAAGATGGGCAGGCTTAATTTTGCCGTAGGTGCTTGTGCCATTTTACCTTTGCAGCGAAGACGTTGGGAAGCAAGGCCGTAAGCGCCGCTTCCAATGCAGACCTGAATGGTTTGGAGAATGGGGCGACGAAGTCCATCGAGTGATGCGCTCCTTTGCAGCGATGACGTTGGGAAGCAAGGCCGTAAGCGCCGCTTCCAATGCAGACCTGAATGGTTTGGAGAATGGAGCGACGAAGTCCATCTAGTGATGCGCAAAAAGAATCCACCGGGGCACCACCCGCCGACGAGACCAAGAGGACATTGCAGCAGCAAGTCTGTCTCAATAATCTCATCTCGGGTGGGGACATCGCCACCAGCCAGGACCTCGTCCGGCGCTATAAATAAATATATGATGGCCAATCTGCTTACTTTCTGATACCTGATACTCTTGGGCTGACTTTCGATGAAAGTCTCCAAGAGTATCAGGTTCACGAGTACGAACCTGAAGCCGGTGCTAGTTGAATAATGCCCGTGAGGAGATACCCATCAATATCGAGTCCAACGATCTTTTCCTCCATCCCGCCGAAAGCTATCGTTTGATGGAAGGCCGGCTCCTAAAGAACGATTGGATCACCTGCAGACCTGATATCGCTCGTCCAAAACGGTACAATGTTTTTATTTCGCAGCATCAGCTATCGACTCTCAGGCAAGAAGATTGCGCACCTCAACGACTCCGGCATCGCCAACACCATGCTGGTGATGCTGACTTACCCCGACCACTACTCCAAAGCGCAAAGCCTTAACCAGCTAAGGTTCAGGGATTCCACGGACGAGGCTGGCGGAGATAACGTTGAATTTGCAGCAGGCCGCGGCAATATCATCAAACCAAGAAGGAAGGGATTGTTTTCCTTCTCCATCCCACTCAAGCACGTCTTCTGTTTTACCCAGTGTTACCATAAGGTTTATGGATTCAAACATGGGCTCTCCCTATTTTCGGATGCCGATGCGGTGCTGAGAGCTGCCGCTGTCAACGACGTGGCCAAGGTAGTCTTGAACAAGGTCTCCTGGTTCGTTCCCCAAATCAGCCCTTCCAACGAAAAGAAGCTGCGGCCCTATAAGACCATCCAGAGCAATACCAAATTCCATTGCGGATTTTGCATTGGGCAGTGCAATTCCATTGACGTGCCTAGACCTCGCAAATTTAGTGGCGTCTAGCCGCTAAAAGCAGGCTTGAGATACCTCGATGGATCATCGTCGGATAGGACAAACATGAAAGCGTAGAATATCGCGATTTTCTTGTAATTGAAGTCTATTTTGTGCGAAGCTAAAGCACATGTTTCCATTACTGGAAGAACAAATCGATGCTGGCAGCTTTCGTGCCTACCCTACAATAAGTCAAATCGATCACGAGTAAATGAAGTAGTTCTCCTTGACAGAGCAAGAGAGCAGCGTGCTGATATCCTTTTAGATAGCGCTTGCTACAGTAGCTCGTAGATCCTTGTAGATTAAAAAACACGTAGAACTGATCATCGAATTATTTATCGAGCAAGAGCAGGTTGTTCATCAGCCATCTTTCCAGCATTACTTTCCGAAAACAGGTTGACTGCTTAAGCGATGCTTTCAACATGAACAGATCTCACTTTCGTATACCCCTGCTCCCCCATTTGAACCCAAAAATAAACTTAAAAAAATATCAACTAAAATCACATTTTGAAACAACTGGTGCACAATAGCGTTTTATGTACTGAAGATGTCTGATGTCGCCATAAAGTATGTACCTTAATTGCAGACGGAAGAGTGGACAGATGGACAGACGAACGGACACCATGATCACTACATACCGCCTCGCTTAAACGGAGGGTATAACAATGAAAGGATGAAATATCAAAAGAAGACTGACACAGTAGACTTCAGTGCAACAATACATATCAGTCGGCTACGACAGCAGGTTGACAAATGTGTCATGTTTGTAGGGAGACAGGAAAGGATCACTGAAGCCTCTCGAAAAACATCCCCCCCAATATTTTAACGAAAGAGGACCAAGCTGAGAGAGAGCTTGTACTCTTGATGGTACTCCATGAACTCTTGATGGTACTCCAAAGGGCTGGTCAAACCCATTAAAGAGATATATGAAACTTTCTATCAGCATGAACTCTAACCACAACCATCCAAAACTTTATTCCCGACAACAGCAAGGCTGAAATATTTCAGAAATGCAAATTGAACGCTTGGATTATAGTAGAAGAATCACCAAATCGAATCGTCGTATTGTGATGGATAGAACAGACTGGGCAGTTGATGTGTATATGAGTGCCGCTATAAGGGTGGTAAGAGGTACACGCTTATCCTGATCACCTTCATTCTCTTCTCCAAGTTTTGTAGGGAAGGATAAGTAGGGAATTACGGTGACTTTCAAAATGCTAAGAATACCGAAGTTGCATAAAATACAGTAAATTTCGTTATGCTGTACACGTGTTTCAAGGAGTAAACTCTCATCAGCAGCATTAGAATCAGATATAAAGGAAAGCCAAAATCCAAAAGTAGTAAAAAAGTACTCAGTACTAGACAATTAAGAAGCTCTGACAAAGTCACTGAGTTCTACAATGAGGAGGTCAAGCAGCAGCCTCGCAAACATGGAGTTGAGATCTAATCCATTGAATATCAGGAAAAGTCGAGTGTGTTTAACCGGGAATCTCATTTAAACCATGCATTTGGATTGTTGAAATTACAAAAATTGAGCGTTGTTTAATAATGTTAGATATGTGTTATTTTGGTTTGTACAAGTGTTCGTATTAAAATTCCATGATATCAGCAACATATGTTAACATATATTTTGCTACCGTTATTGTTACTAATGTCACAGTAACGTAGGAATCATCATACCCAGAGGTAATAGCTTCATACTCTTATATTGTTTTGACATGGTGGGCAAATGATAGAATTTGGGGAAACATGAAAACCAATTTATAAATTGCTAGTGTTTTATGGCGAAAGTGATCACTAAGATATGCATTGCAAATTGAGTAACGTAGGAATCATTTATTTTATCTGATGGTACATCTACACAAGAAATGGTATTTCATCACATCTTTGTCATGGAAATGATGGAAGTCCATGCAAACTTTCTTTCAAAAGTAAATTCCTTGGATTTT
>MJUU01048564.1:3272-14195 GCA_002080025.1 Modiolus philippinarum | reverse complement strand
TATTGCATCATTATGACCAAATCACTTCTTAAACATCAAATTCTAATTCACATCATACTGCTTTTCAAATTAATTTTCTTCAATGTCTTTTCTTAAAATCGACCCCAAAACATACCAAAAAGAAAAGAATGAAGTACATGTATAGAAAGAATCTGCAGAAATACACTAAATAAACAGGAACTATATTCGAGGACAACGAAAATCAAGGGGACTTAATACCACGAAAATTACAGAGACTTAAAAGGAATCTCGTACCAGTATTATACTAGTATAAGAATGCGTGGTGTGTTCCGCATATTACGGAACCTATGCTCTTTGTTGCAAGCATATAAATTATATACGATGAAATATGTGTTTTTTCTTATTGGTCGCTAAAAATTATTTGAAGTGATTTCTGGTGTTCTTTTTATTTTCGGTTTCCAGACATATCTCCTTATTGGTCGCTAGCTTATTGGTCGCTAGTTATTGGTCGCTAGCTTGAGCCTGGTTTGTGCACCAGCTATATAAAAATTTGATTTGACTTGAATTTTTGGTGATTTTTTTTTATCTGGAATTTAGTGGGTGAGCAGGGGTATGTTTTTGCGAGCTTTGCCCACAGTTTTTTCAGTTTGTTTTGGAGTCATCTTTCTGTAAGCTTTTTGTAGTACATGTACATGCATGTCAAAAGATTTTGCGTAGCTCTAGACGTTTCTAAGCTATAAGGGGTCAAATGGGCTGAAATTGCAATTTTCAAAATATGTAAAATCCTTTTTTTATTTTAATAGGTTTGTTTCTTCGAATTCCCTTTATCGTATAGTTAAAGTAGTATGTTGACCAATTTGAATTACCTCTTACTTTTTCCGATATATAAAAGGAATTATAAAGGGCTAATTTTTATTTTCCTTAGTTTATGTGCAGCTAATTACTGGGTCAAGCTCTTTATTGTGTCCATTTAATTACTATATTAAGCTCTTTATTGTGTCCCCATTCATTTCAATTACACTTGCTAAAATTTCAGTGTTCGACATGCTGCGGTCGTATCATGCTGCGCTAGGCGTAGCCCTTTATTTTTAAAAGATGAGAAAATGGTAAGTGACTTTGGGTCTAAGTTAACCAATTTGTTTACAAGTGATTAAAATATCAGTAAAGCAGATATACATGGTTTAATTGTGACTACAAGATGAAAACAACAAAAGCGTTATTGCATTTGTTTAATCCTACTATGAACCTATAGGGATTTCGTCCAATGCACATTAATAGCATATCCCTTTTTTGTTCGTTAAAATTATAGCCGCTTTCAAATGAAACAGTTCAACAATGTTAAGGAATGCCATGATTGTGTCTATTGCACCAAAACAAATCTGTGTAATACGACCCATCGTTAGTTACTGAGTCTCCAAAACGAAGTTTGTGAAGACTTATAGTTTTTGCTCCGATTCTTCTTCTTTTTCTTTCTTTTTCTTCCCGGGCCAATTTGTCCAACTTATTTCTCAGCCACCTAAAATCCGATCTTAATGAAATTTTACACACTGAAAAAGGCCTTATGTGGATGCGCAATCTGGTCTTAAATGTTCAAAATGGCTTCCGTTTCCATGGAGACAGAAAAGGCAGAAATTGGCTCCAAATTGAATGAAATTATACAGAAGGAATTTTTAAGTAGCGTAGAACTTATTTTGAGGATGTTATTAAGGAAATGGTAAAAGGCGGGAAAATTAAAATGCTCTAAATTGGCTAAAATTTTACCGAAACACTATGTATATGAGTAGTGAAGAATCTATTTTGAGGTCAAACATTTTCAAAATGGCGACCGTTGCCATATAATGGGAAAATGGTACGGAAAATTAAAAATGCTCCAAATTGTATGAGCGGAAACAGCTTAAAAGCAGTGTAGAACCTATTTAAGGTCAAAAATGTTTAAAATGGTGGCCGTTGCCATGGAAACAGAAAATAGGCGGGAAAATCAAAAGTGCTAAAAAATCGGATGAATTTTTAGATTCAGATTTTATAAGTAGTGAAGAACTTATTTTAAGCAAAAAAAAAAATATTCGAAATCGCGGCCATTGCCATTGAAATGAAAAATGGTGGGAAATTAAAAGTTTGCTCCAAATTTAATGAAAATAAAGAGAAAGATTGTTGAAGTAGTGTCAAGTTATTTTTGGGGAGTAAGTATTTTCAAAATGGCAGTTGTTGCCACGGAAATGAAAAAAAAAGACGAGAAAATTAAAAACTGTTCCAAATTTAATTACTTTCATATATAGGTTATATAGGATGTGCAGGTCTCATATTTGAGCTTTGAATACTGATATGGGATTTCGTTTGGGGGACTTTGTGTTTGCATCCAAATACACTTCTTACTTGTTTTTAACGTTTACTTTTTGTGCATCACGACAATTACCATTATTTTAAGAGGATCATGAGAGTATGACTCATAATATAAAGTGATTCATTAATATTACATTTGAATAATTGATTGGGATACAAAGTACATATACCGAGGGAAAGGCACAGAAAAGGAAAACCCGATCTTATTTTAAGTGTTATATTATTTAACATTTTTGTATATGTAAGAAGATGAAAAGCAGCTCCATTATCCGATCAGATGACGTCACCTTTCATGCTGTAGTTTTTTTGTTCGGAAAGTATCAGTTAAAAGTTAATATCTGAGAAGTCCAAGTTTATAGGCCTTTCAAAAACTCATTTGTCTCCACCGGAAAGCCGGTTGTTGTAGTACCAGCTTTACTTGTCTATATTGGGAAAGGCAAGTACAGTAAAGTATAGTCAATATGTCAGGTTCAATCTTTATTCTTTTTCAGTCTAAACTTCCAATGGTCAACTGAAGCATCAATTTGTTTTTCCAAATTTTAGGACAGGTGACCACTGGAAGGATTATCCGGACCCATTGACCAATCAGTACTTTACGCTAACCCCGGGACCAACCCCTTTTACTGTCAATTATACTTATTTTCCGATTATCCATTAGCAATAATCCTATGTCTATGCCGAAAGCAAAAACTAAGTTCTTAAGTAAGACATTGTCTACTCTGTGTCAGGATTAATTTCAAACAAAGACTTTATTACCTTCAATTTGACAAAGTATTTATTGTTGAAATCATATCTTCTTTTTGGCTGTTTTAGAGACAATTTTCAATTTTCTTATCTTTTCTTTGTCTGACATCTGCGCTTGTCTTGTTAATTGAAATAAATCGAGATTAAATCCTTAAAAACGGTGTTGTTTGCTTCTAAATACTTTATGTAAAAATGTGTAAAATAATTAGATTTAAACCTCGAACATGAAAACGCCTGTGTTTTCCAACTACTAAATTTCTGTATTTCTTACTTTTCTTTCTAAGCAATTAAATTTATAGAATAAAATATATAACCAAATACTCCATTATACGACCCTGGGTCCCCATACCAATTTCACTGTTGGAACGGCGCATGCATTTCACAGTATTTAATCTGGATATAAAATGAATACCTGGAAGTGGAATAGAAAAATGTTTTTATACCTTTTGATTGACTGGAGAGTTCATATTAGAAAAGATATGGCAACATTTTGATGAAAAAGCTAATATGTTCAGAAATAGAAACAAGAAAGGAATTTCAGTAGATAGCCATTTGTTGTGGCAGATTTGACCGTTTAGAAGACCTGCTGAACAGACAAATGGGGCAAATGTCATGTACTACAGTTAGTCCGTGGGCTGGAGGCACTTTCCGTGCACCACCGAACTCCACTCCAGAAGAAGACCAATGTTTTAGTCCTCAACATATTTAAATGAATATAACCTGCACACATAGACAGTATAGGGGCACTTTGCTGGACCGGATCCAGCTAGTTTAACCTTTAGTATCCCAAGTTGAATCTGAAATTAGCTGGTACCAAAATATACCAGTGCGTGTTTGACTACTGGCTGTCAATACCACGCTAAATCCGTTTGATTCCCGGAAAGATACCACCTTTATTCAATTACACGTATTACGAGAATTTACAAGGTAAATTTACGGTGGGATGTCTAGGTTTACACCTAACTCTACAATTTCACGTAAGAAAAGCTATATAATATCGATAGAGACGACTGACACAAATAACTAAATACCGAACTTTCTGTAAATTTATTTTCTGCATATGCGCATATCGACAACTTATGTCTCTGCAGTGCAGATAAAATCTCAAAGATGTTAAAAAACTTATAGAGAACAAATAACCAATGTGATCTAAATGTAAAGCCAAAATCAGCTAAGGACAGAGCTTTGCATGAGGGAGATACTCCTTAGTTTCCAAGAGAAAATTAACAAAATTTCGATATTGTAAGGGTTGCAGAAATAATCGGCTTTCAATTGAACAATTGTTCACTTTCATAAGGTTAGCGTTTATTTCTTTCACACCAATAGTGAAGAGTGAAGAGTCTTTGTCGTCATATGTGTTTGTACAAACAAAAAACAGGTAAAAAACTTTGACGCTCTATCTACGTATAATGATTAGAACATCTCAAATAAATGATTGATCAGTGATTAAAAAAGAAAATGTAATTGGAACAACTGTTCCACTGCAGTCACTTTTCTATGTCAATCCATATTCTAATAACTGTTTTCATTTTTTGCACCTATATAAGTTTCTATATTTTGGTTTAGTTAATGTGTCATGGTTAACATGTTTCTTTGTATAAGTATGTGCAGTTAGACGGACAAAAAAAAAGAAAAAAAAAGACGAAAACATTTAGAAAGAAATGCAAAACAGATAAAGATATGAAATTTCAAAAGGTGAAAATGTAAAAAATAATAGAGAAGTTTGTAATGAAAGAATCAAAATTGAAATGGAAAAGACGAAATTGATCTATGGACGAAACTCGAATACAAAACAAAAGTGCAACATAAAGACAGTTTGTCAAGAAAGGGAGATGGCGCTTTTACTTTCCACTCCAACCCATCATCTTGATTGGCAGATATTTTTGTGTGTCAAACGATTAGGAATGATGACGAACGTAACCTTTAATCACACATTCAAACATAAATAACATAAAAAATAGTCGTAAAAATAATTCATTATTCAAAATTGGCCGTTCTCATCGAGTCACTTAAAGAAAGGCCATGTTTTTATGGCCAAATTTTACAGGATTGAAAAAAAAATCATGAATAGATAAAAACTCAAACTTCATCAAAATTGAACAAACTTGAATTGGAACTGGAAAACAATGGAAGGGATAAATTCAATTATTTGCATTTTATACACTGTGAACGTTGAAATTGTAAACTTTCTACCAAATTTTGATAACGGAAAATTGGGATAAAGTACTAGTATACTTATCATAAGAAAAATGCATTGTGCTATGCAGTGGATCATAATTAAACAACCGAAGAGGTCAAACTTATTACATGATATTAAAGCCATTTCATCAGTTATATTTTACTCATCTAGGTATGACCAAAGTATTAATTTTTTAGAAAAATTTATAGCGTGTCATAGAAATTTCATGAATTTTATCTAATTCAGCTATTGGGGCGCTTATGTTATGGTAAGGGGTTGTAAAATGAAATAGCAAGTAAACTTAGAATAATTATATCTTTCTGCTGCATGTACAAATGTTGAATTCGGGGGGGGGGGGGCTTCATTTTCTTTAACTCGGGTGGGGATACTTCTTTATTTTAACTGTGTATCATTAAAATCAACTTGGCCTGGACCACATGCATGCCTGAACAATTGTCATGTTTGGTCTTTCATATATATATCTATATATTGAAAGGACCAACTTTCTTTCCTGACAAACTGTCTCTTATTTTACAAAATTGTATTACACTACAATTTCGATAATTTGTAGGAAATTTTTGTCTTTTATTTCACATTTTGATCTCTTTAATGTAATTTAATTGTGTAATCTTATTTGTGATTGTCTTTTTAGGTTTTGAATTTGATTTTTTGCCTGTTTGGTCATACTTGCTTTTATACATTGGTTTAGATAATAAAAAAAAGATTAATTTCAAAATGGAAAAAATGGAAATATGTGGAAATTTAAAAACTTACACCTTTTCGTCTTTCAGATGAAAGAATCTGAATCTACATCATGGCCACCAATCGATCCAAGTCACAGCCAAATGCTGTGAATGAAAAAAGTTAAGAGGAATTTGTGGTTGTGAATTGGAGGAACTAAAAATGACAAATTTGTAAGGAAGGTCAATCATTGACCGTCATATATAAAATTTGTAAATCAAAAATAAAAAAACTCTAAGAATGTCACCATACCCTTTAAAAGTTTTCCAATGACATATTGAAAGCGTTTATTTATCTGTAATTGAATTAGAGCACCAGAACTTTTGGCAGTCGGCGGTCGATGCGTTTCATGAAGATGACATAGGATGTAAACTTAATTTTCAGAGAACCTTTACGAGTTTGTTTTCTAGTGTTGTAATCAAAAGGTCCTAATTTGATGTGAAAACACTTATATTACAGTAATTATCACCACGTATTTGAGAAATCAACACGCTCATAACATTTGTCCAATGCTGTGAATTTGAGGCACCTGTTGTGACTTGGAGGAACAAGGTATGACTTGGAGGTATTAAAATTAGCAAGAAGTACTCAAGTCATCCCCACATTATTCGTCATGTGCCTGAATGTTGTGATATATTTTTGTCGCTTATATAGTCCATTTTGAATATATTTTGGTTATATATGTTCTCCATCAATTTCAGGAATCATTCAGTCATGGGTTTTCCTATTGATTTAATTTTATTATTACCGCAGGGGGCGTGAGTTATATGTAAATATCTGTCTTGATTTAAATAATGTAGAATACGTGTACTCTTTGACATAGTCCCCAGAATTGCTTATTTCATGGTTTAAGCAATAAATATATGACATATAGATTAAAACATGTTATTCTAAACATTGTTCAGGTGACATAAATCATCCCATATCAGCCCTGGACTATCTTCTAGGACTTGATGTGAGGGTATGAGGCTGATTCCAAAGCAAATGCCAAATATTACATTGTATGCCCTATTGAACTTAATACAATGACCTCGTTTAAAACCAAAGTCCCCAAATGAACAAACATTTTACCTTTGCTGTACAATAAAAGGAATAATGAGGAACATTATCCTTTGTTGGGTATAATAAGAGACATAAGTTGTTGAAATGTGCATATATATAAAACTAAAGGAGTATGTACGGTAAGAGGCATATTTGGCCCCAGACGTAGCTATATTTTCGAAGGGAGATTTCCTTTAAACTTTACTTAGTATATCACAGTTGAAGTATTGCTTTAATCAAACTCAAGTAAATTGGAGCAGTATCGTCATCAAATCCTGATTGTGACGTCACAAATGTCATGCTTCTTCCAGATTTACCGAAAACAGACAAATTTCGTCAATTTTTGGTCATGTTTTGACACAGGAAGCACAGAGCGAATGCTTGTGCCAATAAGATTTTTAGATATGTTAAAAGTATATAAAATTGCCAACTTTTCATGGAGAAATCTCATTGGCACAGGCATGCGCTGAATATTTCCTGTACTGAAATATGTAAGGATTTTGGTCATTTTTATCCATTTTTGTGAAAATGCTTATATTTGTCGAATTTTGAGTGCATTTTTTGCTACAAACAATAAAGACTTGGGCAAAACTTATCAAAGTTTATTATATACTGATATTGAGTTGCCTTTTGAGACATGATTTTATCAAATATAAGTGTCTTGATTTTTGGGGCCAAATATACCCCTTACCGTACATACTCCTTTACAGCAATTTCGGTATTGTGTTTTTACAATAATAACCAGTAACGGGGTTATTCACTCGTCCTTTTGTTATACTGAACAGGAATACAGACGCATCTTGTTTGTCGCTCAATATAGCTATGTGCAACGGTTTATAGCATCCATCGTGAAATAAGTTCCAAAGGAACAATTTTCATAGCTCACCTGGTGAAATAATCTCCAGTTGGAAAGAATTCACTACTCACCTGGTGAAATAATCTCCAGACGGAATAAAACTCATAGACATATATCAATATACAATTATGGCCCGCTGTTAAGGGAAACATCCAGATTTGTCAATCCGAGGAGAAAGTTGTTTCTCAAGGGCTCTGCCCGAGGAAACCGCCCCCAAGGGTTGACAAATCTGGATGTTTCACGTCAATAGAGGGCCATGATTGTTTTATTACATTTTCAAACAGTTTCATTAATTCCAAATTATGAGGTCGTATAATGGTTTTAATCTCATAAAGAAGACTTATATAATTTGCTAGTGCTTTTAAGAATCTACGGGGCTTTCGTATCCGGGTTGTTCAGCGGGGAAAATAGGGTTGTTTCTGCAGTGATGCCAAAACATCTGAGTTATTTTGAAGTCACATGATTGCTTTCAGCCAATCAGATCTTCTCTCTTTTAGTAAAATTTAATAGTAACATTTGTTCCATTTGGAACTTATTTCACAGGATACTATTTTGGTGTGTATTAAGAGAGCAATAGGGTTAACACACGACGACATAGATAAATTCAATTGGGTGTGCAACGAACGCTGTATTTCTTTATTTTTGGAAATGAGTACTTTTTGACATTTTTTAGAGTATGGCTTTATATTCTAATGCTGCTGATGAAAGGTGACTCCTTGAAACACGTGTACAGCATAACAAAACTTGCTCAGTGTTATTTATGTAACTTTGTATATTTGTATTTACTCTTATCTCGACACTATCAAATGTTATATTTTCAAAAGACATAAAGGAGACATGTAAAGGCAAAGTGTTTAAGTTAGAAATCTGTACCATTTACAAACAAGGGGATATTGCGAGGATGCCTGAGTGCTAATATTAATACCTCCAAGTCATACCTTGTTCCTCCAAGTCACAACAGGTGCCTCAAATTCACAGCATTGGACAAATGTTATGAGTGTGTTGATTTCTCAAATACGTGGTAATAATTACTGTAATATAAGTGTTTTCACATCAAATTAGGACCTTTTGAATACAACACTAGATAACAAACTCGTAAAGGTATTCTGAAAATTAGGTTTACATCCTATGTCATCTTCATGAATCGCATCGACCGCCGACTGCCAAAAGTTCTGGTGCTCTAATTCCATTACATATAAATAAACGCTTTGAATATGTCATTATGAAACTTTTAAAGGGTATGATGACATTCTTAGATTTTTTATTTCTGATTTACAAATTTTATACATGACCGTCAATGATTGACCTTCCTTACAGATTTGTCATTTTTAGTTCCTCCAATTCACAACCGGAAATTCCTCTAAACTTTTTTCATTTACAGCATTTGGCTGTGACTTGGATCGATTGGTGGCCGTGTACATCAGATCTGATAAATGCCATTAATAATGTTTTATGATAAAATTATGAAAGCAACAAATTGTGTCTCTACACTTTACGGTTTCGAAGAAAAAAAAATAAAATATGGAAAGTGTAATTACATTTATAAGAAGTCAGAATAAGCCTAAAAAATTTTATGCTGGATCAACTGTCGACAGGTAAAAGGTGACACTACCCATGTCAGATAAGTCCATTCTAGTTGACAATCGCGCGCGGTAAATATTTCCAATTTAAACATAATAGATTTTCAAAAAGTTGTTTTTCCTCAAAAGTATATGATTTGTTAATAAGTTATTACCAAATTCAGAAGTGTACGGTATTTTTACATAGTCATGCAAAATTTTGAGCCGAAATATACAGCAATGCAGTCAGGAGAATGCAAAATCCATTATCTAAGGGAAGTGAAACAGAGTTTAGTATGAGGCAAACAATTAATATCTTACGGTTTCAAAGTAGCACCGTTAACAAACAAAACAGTGTAAGGTGAGGAAGAATTTGGCCAAAGAAGATTAATAGTACGATATCATGTACCAAAAATCTTTTCTGTATCTCCCGAAATCTCTAAATTTATTGGAAGGAAGTCGGAAGTCTTCCAACAGTAAAAAAAGTGAAAAATTACTGTTATCATTATTAAGCCCGAACAAAATCAGTCCATTTACGGAAAGATGAAAAGAACGAAGAACTGTTATAAAAGGCTCTAATTTTTTTATGATTATACAAGTGTGGACACAAATTGATGTCTCGCTCATCCCTACTTGGTCGCAAAATTGATGTTAAAATTTAAACTGACTAAATCAGATACCTTAACATGGTCGCCAAACTATGAAATAGGGTAACTGACAAACACAATATAGCAGACTGACAGGTATCGCCCAAAACCAAAATGCCAAATATCAGTGACCAACCACAGGTAGATACTGAAAAACTAAACATGTTTCCTAGACCGTGAAAATGAGGTAAAGGGCTAAAGCCAAATAGCAGGCTGTCATGTTCCATCTAAGACAACATAAAACGATACTGGGAAACTTTACATGAGCACTGAACCGCGCAACTGGGGTCACAGACAAAAGCCATATGACAGACTGTCATGAAATACCTAAGACCAACCTTTATACCAAATATCATTGACCTACATGTACCACTTAAACATGTTAAAGTTACTGAGAAAATAAACCAATATAAAAATCTAAACATGCTCATTAGACTGTGACATTGAGGTAATGTATAAAAGCCATATATTACAGACTGTCATGTACTAAGTAAGACCATCCTACATACCATATATCATTGATCAACCACATGTATCTTTACTGAGAAAATGAACTAATCATAAAAACTTAACATGCTCACTGGACCATGAAATTAAGGTAAAGGACAAAAGCCATATGACAGACTGTCATGTACTACCTAGAACCAACCTATATACCAAATATCATTGACCTGCCACTTATAATTACTGAGAAACTAAACTGAGCAAAAAAACTAAACATGGTCACTGGAACATGAAATTGAGGTCGCAGTCAAAAGCCATATAGCAGACTGTCATGTACTAATTAAGACCAACCTACATGCTATGTATTATTGACCTATCACTTATAATTACTGAGAAACTAAACTAAGCTAA
>MJUU01048560.1:0-21634 GCA_002080025.1 Modiolus philippinarum | reverse complement strand
GAAATAATCAAAGTCCCATAACTCCCACAAAATTTGATGAATCAAAATGGCGATGCGATATGATCTAGTACCAATGGTGGCTAACAATCCTGTAAAATTTGTATAAATTCTGACCAGCAGTTTCTGAGAAGTTGCGTCCACAAGATTTGCCATTGTATAACAATGTCGAAATAATCAAAGTCCCATAACTCCCACAAAATTTGATGAATCAAAATGGGATGCGATATGATCTAGTACTGATGGTGACTAACAATCCTGTAAAATTTGAATGAATTCTGACCAGCGGTTTCTGAGGAGTTGCGTCCACAAGATTTGCCATTGTATAACAATGTGAAAATAATCAAAGTCCCATAACTCCCACAAAATTTGACGAATCAATATGGTGATGAGATATGATCTAGTACTAATGGTGACTAACAATCCTGTAAAATTTGAATGAATTCTGACCACCGGTTTTTGAGGAGTTGCATCCACAAGATTTGCCATTGTATAACAATGTGGAAATAATCAAAGTCCCATAACTTCCACAAAATTTGACAAATCAAAATGGGGATGCGATATGATCTAGTACTAATGGTGACTAACAATCCTGTAAAATTTGAATAAATTCTGACCAGGGGTTTCTGAGGAGTTGCGCCCACAAAAAACATGACACAGGGACACACAGATGCAGACTATTACCATGTCCCTCCGTCGCGTCGCGGCAGGGGACAAAAATTTGAACATTTGTACTTCAATTTCAAAATTTTATATTTTCACTGAGTATATCACATGAATAAAAAAATTGTTGGGTATTTTAAGATGATGGTTTCAATAAGCGAGTTTGAGCTTGTTACCTAATCCTGTCATCTGTATTATGCCTTGTGATTTGTATATATTATACAGTGTACACATGTTTGAATTCAGGAATATATATGATTAAAGCAAGCTGACCATCTAATGACCACTGTCCCTACATTTGATTATAAATGATCAAATAGTCTTTTAAGAGTAAAAGATGTTTATATGTTTTCCTTAGAGAGGCCAATACTAAACTATGTTTTGTGCTTCTGCCATGGCCACCTTGGAGGGAGTTTTTAAGGACCTGCCAGAAAAAATTTGGTTGCCAATATCTTTAAATCTATATCCGAACTCAGAAGAAGTATGTACATTTCTTTTTTAAGAAACCCATCTGATTTTGACCTGCTTTACTGAAAGTAAATTTAGTGTGGAGTTGGTAAATCAATTCCCAGTGTTTGAGATGTATGCTCTTTATTTTTCTTAGATATGGTGTACTTGTACATGAGATTATATCTCATGTGTACACTTATCTAAATTCATGTAAATTCGGATTTCGTTTGGTTTTATGCATTTTAAACAATTTTTTGAAATTGCTGATTTCCTATGTTTAGGTTCTAGTGCTGCTGATGAGGAATTATTTCCGAAATAATGCCATACAGCTCATTAAAATTATTGCAGTTGGAGTTGACACATGTGTTATGGTCTCATTATCCTCTCGTAAAATATTTAGGTGCTCAATTACAAACTTGTGATGCAAATGTAGCCCTTGACATGTGGAACATTTCAACAGTTTAAATGTTACCTCTGCCTCTAATAATTTTTGAAATATGACCAAATGTAAAACTTAATATTCAATAGGCTCATCCATCAAATTGCTTCTCTGCAAAACTTAAAGGAATATGAGTGCCAGATTTCAGAAGCATTCAATATCATTGGGTTTTATCCATTTAAACAGGGTAAAATTTTGCACATATTTCGCATTTTCTAGGTCATAGGTCTCTTTAAAATGCTTAAAATAGACAATGTATAAAATTATATTTTCATATATTTCAAGGCATAAAAACAGCTAATGGAAATTGAAGGAAAACTCTAGAGAGAATTGTTTCCCACCAAAATTTTGACGTCATATATCTCAAATATTCTTACATGGATTTTCAAAAATTTTTGCTCATGTTGTTCTATTAGCCAAGTTCTTCAATACAAATGGCCAGCATTTTAATTCTAATAACAAAATTTCTGACACTCGTACTCCTGTAAATTGTAAACAAAGTTTCCCACATATTCAATAGTAGAACAGGCCATCTGATGGGGGCATATTTTTCATCTGATCTAGATGAAATGAGAAGTCTTGACAAGAATCGTCCATACATTATTCCTGTAAGGTTTGGTTGAATATGCTTCAGTTGGTAGAAATTTCCATGGGGTTCATAAACTATGTTCCTAGCTTGCAGCCATGTCTTTTGTTGGATCCAAATTAAATCTCTGTAAAGAACCTTTCGTACATCGTTTCTATCAGTACAATTTCACTTCAGTACTTTCAGAGATCTAATGATCCAAATATTATTTTCCCATTATATACCAAAATATAAATATAAATCTGGGTAATAAAGCTTCAGAAAATGTACACTGAAGTGAGCAAACCATTAAAATAACTAGAGGCTCAGAGACTCACCTGACAAAATGCTTCTATGTCATGCATGACCAAAAAAAGATATATATGAAAAAGAAAGGAAATGGGGTAAATGTCAAGGAGACAACATCTCCATCTCCATGTATTTTACCGATGAGGTCTAATGTTAAGCTATGTTCTCCATGGACACAAGTGTTTTTTGTCTGATTCTATTGAAATGAGTAATCTTTGCAAAGGACCTTCAATACATCATTCCAATACAGTTTAGTTAAATTTTCTTGAATAGTTTCAGAGAAGATAATGAAAAGTATAGTTTTCACATACCAGGCTACAATGTTAAACTATGTTCTGCACTGGAGGTCTTGGTTTTTGTTGGATCGAACTGAAATGAGCTAATTTTTAAAGTGCCTTCTGTACATCATTCCTGTAAAGTTTGGTTGAATTTCAGAGGAGAAGATTAAAATGTGACTTTTCCCATAGGGTCAAATTTTATACCCAAGTTCCGTGTCGGATTGAAATAAAATTAGCAATCTTTGTAAAGGACCTTTAGTACATAATTCCTGTAAAGTCTGGTTGAATTTGCTTCAGCTTTTCAGAGTAGAAGAAACAAAATGTGATTTTTACCGTAGGGTCCAATGTTAAACTTAAATTCCAAGCTAGCAGCCATGTTTTTAATCGGATAGGAATGAAATGAGCAATCTTTGTTAAGGACCTTCCATACATCATTCCTGTAAAGTTTGGTTGAATTTGCTTCAGTGGTTTCAGAGCATAAGATGTGATTTTTGTAAAACCGAAGTTCTGCGCTGGCGGCCATGTTTTTTTATCAGATCGGAACGAAATGAGAAATCTTTGTTAAGGACCTTCCATACATCATTCCTGAAAAGTTTGGTAAATTTGCTTCAGTGGTTTCAGAGAAGAAAATGAAAATGTGATTTTCCCATAGGGTCCAATGTTAAACCATGTTCCATGCTGGCGGCCATGTCTTTTGTCGGATCAGAAAGAAATGAGCAATCTCTCTTAAGGACCTTTAGTAAATAATTACTGTGAAGTTTGGTTGAATTTGCTTCAGCTGTTTCAGAGCAGAAGATGACTAGAGGCTCAGAGACTGAGCCTGTATCACTCACCTGACAAAATGCTGAACAGCACGGTTTTCGATGTTTTGCATGGTGGCCATGTTTTTTGCCGGATTAAAATGAAATGAGCAATCTTTGTAAAGGACATTCAATATGTCATTCCTGTAAAGTTTGGTTGAATTTGCTTGGGTGGTTTCAGAGGAGTTGATGAAAATGACAATTTTCCCATAGGGTCCAATGTTAAATATAAGTTCCGTACTGGCGGCTATTTTATTTGTCAAATCGGAACAAAATGAGCAACCTTTTAAAGGACCTTCCATACATCATTGCTGTATAGTTTAGTTGAATTTGCTTCTGTTGTTTAAGAGGAGATGATGAAAATGACGTTTTTCCCAAAGGGTCCAATGTTTAATATAAGTTCCGTACTGGCGGCCATGTTTTTTGACGGATCAGTAAGAAATGAGCAATCTTTGATAAGGACCTTCCATATGTCATTCCTGTAAAGTTAGTTGTATTTGCTTCTGGGTTTCAGTGGAGTTGATGAAAATGATGTTTTCCCATAGGGTCCAAAGTTAAATATAAGTTCCACGCTGGTGGCAATGATTTATGTCGCATCAGATCAGAATGAAATGAGCAATCTACTGTGAATTCATTTAATTTCGTGGGTACCAATTTTCGTGGGTAGAGAAAAAAAGACATTTCGTGGTGTACGTAAATTCGTGGATTGCCACTTGTTCCAAGAAAAAAATAATAATTTAAATTTATAAAATAAAGATAATAAAATTCATGGCTTTAGTACCTTCAGTATTGATGTCAAAACACCAAAATTCAGAACTGTGCCTGTAATTAAAGTGTCACCTGTAATTAACAATTCCTAGTAATGTGTAGATATTTTGTAATTAGGTAACCATCTGACATTCGTTATTTATAAATACACACCTGTATTGATTGCAAAATAAACAAGTCTTTTTCAGCAGAACATAATTAAAACTTTAAACGTTTAATGAATTATATGATATAAAAACTGAATTGAGATGGTTCTTGTCCAAACTTCTTAACTATAAATCAACACTTTAGCATAATTGATAAACAAAACAGGAAGCCAGTTACCGCTAATTTGTTAGGAAATAAAGCATTTTAACTTATTTTGCTGCTATTAAAGGTTCAAGAGAATGCATATTTACTTATTGTTGGATATATCAGTTAGTTTGGGGCTCATGTAAAAGTGCAAGGTTTTTGGCCTTCGTTGATCAGGTCCTTCATTATGTTCATTCATTTGTGTTTGAAACTTGCACACGAAAATCACATTACGTTGAGTATTTGAATTCGTGGTTTGGGGACACCCACGAAAACCACGAAAATTGGTACCCCACGAATAAAAATGAATTCACAGTATGTAAAGGACCTTCCATATGTCATTCCTGTAAAGTTTGGTTGAATTTACTTTGGTGGTTTCAGAGGAGTTGATAAAAATGATGTTTCTCATAGGGTACAATGTTAATTATAAGGCCATGTTTTTTGTCAGATCAGTACGACATTTGCAATCTTTGTAAAGGACCTTCCATACATCATTCCTGTATAGTTTGGTTAAATTTGTTTCAGTAGTTTCAGGTGAGTTGATGAAAATGATGTTTTCCCGTAGAGTCCAATGTTAAATATAAGTTGAGCACTGGAAACAATGTTTTTTGTCGGGTTGGACTGAAATGAGCAATCTTTGTTAAGGACCTTTCATACATCATTCCTGTATAGTTAAGTTGAATTTGCTTCAATGGCTTAAGAGGAGTTGATGAAAATGACATTTTTCCCATACGGTCCAATATTAAACTTATGTTCCGCGCTGGCGGCCATGTTTTTTGTTGGATCAGAATAAAATGAGCAATCTTTGTAAAGGGCCTTCCATATGTCACTCCTGTAAAGTTTGGTTGAATTCAGAGGAATTGACAAAAATGATGTTTTCCCATAGGGTCCAATGTTAAATGTAAGTTCTGCGCTGGCGGCCATGTTTTTTGTCAGATCAGAATGAAATGAACAATCTTTGTTAAGGGCCTTCCATATGTCATTCCTGTGAAGTTTGGTTGAATTTGCTTCAGTGGTTTCAGAGGAGTTGACAAAAATGATGTTTTCCCATAGGGTCCAATGTTAAATGTAAGTTCTGCACTGGTGACCATGTTTTTTGTCGGATCAGAACGAAATGAGCAATCTTTGTAAAGGACCTTTCATACATCATTTCTGTAAAGTTTGGTTAAATTTGTTTCAGTAGTTTCAGAGGAGTTGATGAAAATGAGGTTTCCCATAGAGTCCAATGTTAAATATAAGTTCAGCGCTGGGAGCCATGTTTTTTGTCGGGTTGGACTGAAATGAGCAATCTTTGCAAAGGACCTTCCATACATCATTCCTGTATAGTTAAGTTGAATTTGCTTCAATGGTTTAAGAGGAGTTGATGAAGATGACGTTTTTCCCAAATGGTCCAATGTTAAACCTATGTTCCGCGCTGGCAGCCATATTTTTTGTCTGATCAGAATAAAATGAGCAATCTTTGTAAAGGGCCTTCCATATGTCATTCCTGTAAAGTTTGGTTGAATTCAGAGGAGTTGACGAAAATGATGTTTTCCCATAGGGTCCAATGTTAAATGTAAGTTCCGCGCTGGCGGCCATGTTTTTTATCGGATCAGAACAAAATGAGCAATCTTTGTTAAAGACCTTCCATACATCATTCCTGTAATGTTTGGTTGAATTTGCTTCAGTGATTTCAGAGGAGTTGATGAAAATGTGAAAAGTTAACAGACGGATGGACTACGTATGGACGACGGACACCAAGTGATGGCAATAGCTCACACTGACCCTTTTGGTCAGGTGAGCTAAAAATGTGATTTCTCCCATGGGTCCAATGTTAAACCTAAGGTCCGCGCTGGCGGCCATGATTTTTATAGGATCAGAAAGAAACTAGAGGCTCAGACACTGAGCCTGTATCGCTCACCTGACAAAATGCTGAAGCAGGGTTTTCGATGTTCTGCATGGTGGCCATGTTTTTTATGTGAATTTCCCATAGGGCCAAAATAAACTATGTTCTGTGCTGGTGGCCATGTTTTTAACGAAATGAGCAATCTTTGTTAAGGACCTTCAATTCATCATTCCAGTAAAGTTTGGTTGAATTTGCTTCAGCGGTTTCAGAACAGAAGAAGAAAATGTGAATTTTCCCATTGGGTCCAATGTTAAACCTAAGTTCTGAGATGGGGGCCATGTTTTTTATCGGATCGAAACGAAATGAGCAATCTTTGTAAAGGACCTTCCATACATCATTCCTGTAAAGTTTGGTTGAATTTGCTTCAGTGGTTTCAGAGGAGAAGATGAAAATGTGAATTTCCCATAGGGCCAATGTTAAACTATCTTCCGTGCTGGCGGCCATGTTTTTTATCGGATCGGAACGAAATGAGCAATCTTTGTTAAGGACCTTTAGTACATCATTCCTGTAAAGTTTGGTTGCATTTGCTTCAGTGGTTTCAGAGCAGAAGAAGAAAATGTGAATTTTCCCATAGGGTCCAATGTTAAACCTAAGTTCCGCGCTGGCGGCCATGTTTTTTATCAGATTGGCACGAAATGAGCAATCTTTGTAAAGGACCTTCCATACATCATTCCAGTAAAGTTTGGTAGAATTTGCTTCAGTGGTTTCAGAGGAGAAGATGAATATGTGAAAAGTTTAACGGACGGACGACGGACGACGGACGGACGACGGACGACGGACGACGGACGCCAAGTGATGGCAATAGCTCACACTGACCCTTTGGGTCAGGTGAGCTAAAAAACAATCTTTGTAAAGGACCTTCGATGCATCATTCCTGTAAAGTTTGGTTGAATTTGCTTCAGCCGTTTCAGAGCAAGATGAAAATGTGATTTTCCCATAGGGTCCAATTGTAAACCATTTTCCGTGCTGGTGGCCATGTTTTTTATCAGATCAAAACGAAATGAGCAATCTTTGTTAAGGACCTTAAGTACATCATTCCTGTAAAGTTTGGCTTAATTTGCTTCAGTGGTTTCAGAGCACAAGATGAAAATATGATTTTTCCCATAGGGTCCAATGTTAAACCTAAGGTCCGCACTGGCAGCCATGTTTTTTATCAGATCGGAACGAAATAAGCAATCTTTGTAAAGGACCTTCCATACATCATTCCTGTAAAGTTTGATTAAATTTGCTTCAGTGGTTTCAGAGGAGAAGATGAAAATGTGAAAGTTTAACGGACGGATGGAAGACGGATGCCAAGTGATGGCAATAGCTCACACTGACCCATTGGGTCAGGTGAGCTAAAAAAACCAGAGGCTCCCAGGAGCCTGTATCGCTCACCTGGCTTTCAGTTGCCACAATCAACTTAGTTATACAGTTGTTCTTCAGTCTCTCAAACATTCATAGCTCGAACACCACCAATATCTTGAACTGTATTTAAGTCTGATCATGTTTTACTATATTTCTTTGATGGGCTTTTTTGACAAAAAACGTTCTTGCTAAGGACCACTTTCGACACCAGTTTTGAAGTCAAGACGTCATTTTGTAAATGGCAGTCAACGAACATATTCCAACGTCAGTTTTGAAGTAGCAACTTCAATATCTTTTTGGAAAACAAATTTCATTGAAATTGGACAACATTGAATTTTCCGCCTTTTTTGGCAGCCATTTGAAAATGGCAGTCAACAAACAATTTTCAACACCAATTTTGAAGTTGCAACATCAATATCAATTTGGAAACCAAATTTCATTGAAATAGGACAATGTTGAATTTTCCCGCCTTTTTTGGCGACCATTTTGAAAATGGCGGTCAACAACAATTTTTAACATCAGTTTTGAAGTTGCTACATCAATACCTATTCCGAAACCAAATTTCATTGAAATTGGACAAAGTTGAATTTTCTTGCCTTTTTTGGCAGCCATTTTGAAAATGGTGGTCAACGAATAATTTCGAACATCAGTTTTGAAGTTGCGACATCAATATTTTTTTGGAAACCAAATTTCATTGAAATCAGACAATGTTGAACTTTCCCCACTTTCTTGGTGGACATTTTGAAAATGGTGGTCAACGAACAATTTTTAACAACTGTTTTGAAGTTGCAACATCAATATCTATTTGGAAACCAAATTTCATTGAAATCGGACAATGTTAAATTTTCCCGCCTTTTTTGGGCCGCCATTTTAAAATGATGGTCAATGAACAATTTTCAACACCAGTTTTGAATCCCCACAGCATGGCTATCATTTTATCAATTTGCACTTAACCCTTATCCTCTGTAGTTTTGGAAATAAAGGACGCAAAATATGAAAATTTAGAAAATTCTGTGAAAAAAGGGCAAATACTCCTACAACAAAATTTCAGGGTGGGTAGATCTTGACATGTTGAACATTTTTGCAATCAAAAGTTGACTTCTATCTCTTATAGTTTTTCTGATAAAAAATTAATAAAGTTAAAATTTGAAAATTTTACGGAAAAGGGGCAATAACTCCAACAAGGGTTTTCGCAATTTCTTCAAAATTGCAGGGCAGGTAGATCTTGCCATGCTGATCCTTTTTATCCTAGTCAGATTTTTGATATCTAACGGTTTTCCAGTTATTTGCAAAAAACAGCAATTTACCCCATGTTCTATTTTTAGTAACAGCGTCCATCTTGTTTGATCTACGGACTAATCGAACATATTTTTTAAACTGCATACCCTGGTGATGATTCAGGCGAAGTTTGGTTACAATTTATCCAGCAGTTTCAGAGGAGAAGATTTTTGAAATTGTTGACAGACAGACAGACGACAGACGCAAAGTGATGGCAAAAGCTCACTTGGCCTTTTAGGCCAGGTGAGCTAATAAAGGTCCTCAGAAATATTAAATGAAACAAAATTTAAATCACAAGGCAGCAGTGAATAAAGATGATGTATGTAAGTGGTTTAGTTCACAAAAATGTTTAAAATGCCAAAGTTGCCCAAAAGAAATATAGCTCTCAATAACTATCAACTCACAGGGGCACAAAAATGTTAGATAAAATAATGAACCAAGGTTAACCAACTAATTGTTGGACTTCATCAAATTACTACAAACATGACTGCTTCAGAGTTTAATGTTAATAAACCTGTTGTACTAGTAGCCAACTTGTGGAAATATCATTCACACATAACCCAAAAGAACAATTGAGACCAAGGCACCAATTCCATTGACCTGGCATATTTTGTCCTGATTGGTGTCTCAACTGTACTATTATGTTTTGATATGACAAAAATGGGTCAAAGACTCAAATGGCCGGGTTGCGTTTGGGTGCTTCCAGCTATAAAGCGTTGTTTTATTGGTTCCCTACTGGGTCTGTGTATAGAATATGTTGAAAATATTGATAAAACATGACTAAGTCAAAAGGTCTGGCAAAATATGAAAAATATTGGAAATAATTCAATAAAGTCAGGTGCACATCTTCAAAATATATAGAAACATTCTGTGGAGTTTCAAAAGTCAGAGATGAAAATTGTAGAAGGAGTTGATTTCACAAAGTAGGTACCCTTTGTTGACAATGTCAATAAAAATTGAACAAGTTCCAAAGTCTGTAAAAATAGGATAAAATTTGCAAAATAATACCAGAAAGGGAGGTGCAAATCTACAATATATAAAGAAACATTTTGTGAAGTTTCAAAAATGTAGGTTGAAAACTGTAAGAGGAGTTGATTTCACAAAATAGGTACCCTTTGTTGAAAATGTCAATAAAAATGATTAAGTTCCAACGTCTGTAAAAATAGGAAAAAATTTTCAAAATAATTCCAAAAAGGGAGGTGCACATCAACAATATATATAGAAACATTTTGTGAAGTTTCAATAATGTAGGTTGAAAACTGTAGGAGGAGTTGATTTCACAAAATCAGTATCCCATTTTCCCCGCCCGCCCGCCCGCCCGACATTCACCATACTATAAGCCGGATTTGCACTCCGTGCAACCTGGCCAAAAATACACAAGGAACAAATTTGATTATGCATCAAATGGCATTTTTCCAGCTTTAAACCAGAAAATACAGCAGCCAAGCCAATTAGGTCAAGCTTTAAACCAGAAAATACAGCAGCTAAGCCAATTAGGTCCAGCTTTTAACCAGAAAATACAGCAGCCAAGCCAATAAGGTCCAGCTTTATACCAGAAAATACAGCAGCCAAGCCAATTAGGTCCAGCTTAAAACCAGAAAAAACAGCAGCAAAGCCAATTAGGTCCAGCTTTAAACCAGAAAATACAGCAGCCAAGCCAATTAGGTCCAGCTTTAAACCAGAAAATACAGCAGCCAAGCCAATTAGGTCCACCTTAAAACCAGAAAAAACAGCAGCCAAGCCAATTAGGTCCAGCTTTAAACCAAAAAATAAAGCAGCCAAGCCAATTAGGGAAAGCATGAAGGTTGATCCCATGGTAAAGTAGTTTCAGATGAGAAGATAATTTACATGCGTTCTTGGAGCCTATAATTATACTATGTCTCCTTACAGTAATCTTTGATATGCTGCAGACGGTCTAAGAAATACATAGACCCAGTGAGGTCTTTTTCCATTGTTTCAGAGTTGAACAATTTTTCAGACAAAAGTACCGGTACAAAGTTCGAGTATCCCAAGTTCCTATCGCTGTATACATTTGATTTTTTATTGCTTTTCTTGTGCAGTTCCCTGGTAAATTGTGGCATTTGATTGTAATTTTCGATCATTGTAGGTGTTTCTTGTCATCTTTTCTTCAGTAAAAAACATTGACCACTAACTGTGAAATTAACTATTAGCTATAATTTAGTCAATTCTCACCTGAATATCACTCAGCACTAAGGATCCCAGTGTAATAAGAAGCATCTTACTAACCTTCATAAGGTACTGGACTAAAAGCGTCAGTGTAATATATGGAACTATCAATCATTTCTTCTAGATCATCTAAGGTCTTCAAAATTTCTTCTGTTACCCTAAAAGGATCATTTTATATCATCATAATACTCACACAAAAAACAGGGATATAAATAATATCAATAAAAACAACTGACTTCCTTCACTATTTTCTTGATATATACTACTTCCAACTACAGTCAATGAAATTTAGCATTTTTACCTTATTTGATTAGCAATCTTGGAATGCTGTCAAATAAAATATCTGTTGAGAAAGTTGCAAATTAAGGCAGAACTTTTATGGTTGAAATTGACAAATATCCAGTATTGGCATTCAAAGTTTTTTTCAATTTACACTTAAGGATATAATGTTATAATAACAAAAGTATTTTCAACAATTTCGGAGAAAACAAAACTTGTGTATTTATCCAGAATTTGATCAAGACAAAAACCAGGGAGGTATTTTGAGAGTTAAATAAATGTGGCTGCATGGATTTTGACAAAATGATTTTTCTGGAAGCTGAATATTTAATACATTTGTGGAGTAAATGTTCTTTTTAAATAGCAAGCATTTTCTTCATTGCAAATAACTGAAGTTTGTATCAAATAAAAGAAAATATGTCCATGGGACACGGATGCCCCGCCAGATCCGCAAACAAGTAGTAGATGAGTCACGGACTTGAAAAGGGGATACACAGTACAAGTCATCATACTAAAGCACCAAAATTTGGACCTAAAGACTTTAAAAGTAATTCATGTAATTTCACAAAATTGATATTTTCGTAAAGTTAAACATCAACTTTACACGCAGAACAATTTTTGAGACCATCATTATTATATTCATGTAGTTTAAATGCTTTTTAAATAGTGTCCCAAAATTGACAAAATTTTATGCATCATGATATATTTCCATATTATCACGAGATACTTATCCTTAATATATCTCCTTGAAATAACAAGGCAACAAATTTGTTAATGTAGATAGACACTAACATTAATATCCATGAGATTTTGATATAAATTGGCTTAATATAAGAACCCATCCTACCAACCTGAAATTTGTAGTAAAAAGTATGTGTCACCATTCTTGTTTTTTCTAGAATTGAGATCCAAGTTTGCTCATTTTTAGCCATTTTTTAACCTTTATTTGCAAAGAATGCACAGGAAAAATATGGAAAGGCAATTTTCAGCGTTACAGAAATGAACCTGCTATCCATGAGAATTTTTATATATATATATGTATATAGACTGTTTATGATGTGATCTGTGGGTAAAAAAGAAACTCGAGAATGTGTCTATAAGACACGGATGCCCCGCTGACAAATTTATACCAATAGATAGCCTATGTCAATCAGGCATAAAAAAGATCCCTGCAATCACTGCAATGTAATGGAATCAGAAATATTGTTTAATAAATATTACAGATGATCGTTCCAATAAATATTAGTTGAGTAACTGACATTCAACTAAAGCCACTGAAGCATAAAATATAGGTAAGGTTATAAAATTATCTATGAATTATGCAGTACACCATCACAGTGGTTAATTTGAATAAATATCATTATAATATAATGTGTAGTTGTTATTTAGGAATAGGCCTAAATGCAAAAACTTAACACAGTCATTGAAGCATAAAATGTTGATCCAAGTCACCAAATAGTCAAAGAATAAGGTACCGGTACTTCTCATATAGATGATTCAATTCACGAAATATTATAGCAAAATGTTGTGTAGTTGTTGAAAAATGGAATCTTACTGCAAATTTTAACAAAAGTCAATCATGCATAAAATGAAGGTCAAAATCACTTAATTGTCTCAGGTTCAGTTAGTACTCACCAAGGTGATTAATTTGATGCAACTTCGTTGTGATATCATGTTTAGTTGCTGAGAAATGGACCTAAACACAAACTTTGACCAAAGTCACTCAACCATGAAATGTAGGTCATGGAAACCTAATTCTTGGTGTGTTGCATAGTACTTATCAAGGTGAATGCTATGGTGCAATGTCATAAAGATATCATGTATAGTTGATGAGAAATGGACCTTAACGCAAATTTAACCAAAGTCAATGTAGGTCATGGACACCTAATTCTTAGCGTGTTGAGTAGTACTAATAGAGGCAATACCATAAAGATATCATGTATAGTTGATGAGAAATAAACCTAAACACAAATTTAACTAAAGTCAATCAAGTGTGAAATGAAGGTCATGGACACCTGATTGTTGGTGCTTTGGGTAGTACTCATTAAGGTGAATGCAATGGTGCAATATCATAAAGATATCATGCATAGTTTATGAGAAATGTACCTAAATGCAAAATTTAACCAAAGTCACTCAAGTGTGAAATGTAGGTCAGGTACACTTAATTGTTTGTGCTTTGGGTAGTACCCATTAACGTGAATGTCATTATGCAATACCATAAAGATATCATGCATAGTTGACAAGAAATGGACCTAAACGTAAAATTAAACCAAAGTCCTCAACCACAAAATGTAGGTCACAGACACCTAATTATTATTGGTGCATTTGGTAGTACTCATAGAGGTGAATATTTTGATTCAGTATCATAAAGATACCACTTGAGGTTACCAAACTATGGACTTAAATGCAAAATTTCACCATGGGACATACATATGTATGGACGGACAAGGGTAAATCTATATGCCCCTTCCACTTTCATGGCAGGGCATAAAATGTATACCATGATTCTAACGGAGATATTTTACAAAGTGTCCTGATCAAAATTAAGGGAGCTATTTTGAGGCAAATTTGACGAACTATGACCTTTCACATCTGTCAGTCAATCATGACGTAACAAAGGAAAAGCTGTAAAATTACTGTTCCGGCCTGAAAAGCTGTCATCTAATATCCTGGACTGATTTAAAACAGCAAACCATAATATGGCATTAAAGAACAAAACATGGGTGTAATAGGGCCTGTAAGTCTCGTCATGTGACATCGAGATTTTGCGGTAAAATTGCAATTTGAAAACGTTTCCCGCAAAAATATGACGTTGCTGGATTATGACGTTCAAATTTTTTGCTTTAAACGTCATATGTTTTTGTCTTAAATGTAACTTCCGGGTACAAGTTATGGTCCCGAAAGTTTTGAAATTTAATGAGACTTACAAATCCTATTTCTGAAAACATTACAGTATGCTCATGCTAGCCTATATAAACAATGAAAGGATATGGAGTATATGCACATGAGACAAAGTCTCTACAAATACATGGTATAACAAAGCAAAGGTAGGACACTTTCGTTGTTGTTCTTCATCTTGAAGTCTTCACAAGGCCTTCAACAATGAGCTTTGCTCTAACCTCATAGTAAGTTTAGTTTAACACAACCCCTAGCACCGGTTTGAGCAGATTTCATTGAAAATAGTGGAACAACGCTACATTCACATCTTTTTGGGCCCATGGATGCAGGATTGCCAACAAACACAAAATTTACTGGCAAAGTGCTTACAATCAGTCATCCCTTGCCTGACAAAAGCACCAGTGTCCATAGCTAGTGAACAATTAAAACATATAGAATGATATATAGGTTGATATATATATTTATTTTCATAAGTAAACATGGAATTGGTATAATTTACTGATAAGATATATTAAAAATACAATGGCTCTGCCCAAACCTATATAAACATATTGTTGTTTTTTTTCTCTTTTGTAATATTTGTATACAAATCAATGTCAATCATTGTTTATATTGTATGCTCTATATAAGGGTCCTTTCATTGGAATGAAATATTCTTATTCTTCTTCTACAGACAAACATGGGGCAATGTTTTTTAATACATTCTACTTTGTCTTGTGTCACCATTTATATCTTACACTCAGATTTTGCTCTTTTACACCTGTGTGTTACTAGAGGTGTTTGAGAAATCTTGAAAATCACAAATATTAAGCATATCCTTAATATATACTTGGATTGTCATTTTCATAACAGAAATTCCATTATATGAATTAGTGAATAAAATTTTATGAAGTAGCAACTTTTTCAACTCTCTACACTTAATTAAGCCTACAGACTATCACATTATAGTTCAATTCAGCATTTCCAAAACAAATATAATGTGACACATTTCTGGTCGACAATTGTATTTAGGATTATTCCCCTTTGAATGTGAATTACATGTTGCCTTGGATATAAACAGATTTCAACCTGCTATCCAGTTAATTTCATATCAATTGAATAATATAAGATTTAAACCAAATCTGCAGGCAGCTGGTCTGCTTGCTGTCAAAACATATCATGAAAACTTTGTGATGCAATAAGTCAGGAGCTATACTTACTGTTCTTCGGTCTTTTCTGTTATCTGTTGTTTGCCTTCTGTTTGGTTCTTAGCTTTTTCTGCTGCTTCTTCTTTCATTTGTTTAAAGCTATGAACAGCAAGACGTCTCCTGACAGCTGAAATATGTTAATTTAACATTATCAAAATTGCACTACATTAACAGTGTTTTGGTTAATTCCTTGTTGCTAATGCAGCATGAAGAGCTTATAAAAAAACATTCAATTAAACTGATCATTACAAAACGTTTAAACTTATATTTTAAAGAAACCTCAAAATTCAAATAAATGTTGCACACAAAATTTTCAAGATAAACAGAAGAGTTACAACCTTAAGCACCATGTTAATTTAGCCAAAGCTGTAGGATTTAAAAATTCACGGATCATGACAAAATAGTGTAAACAAAATTAAAAGTGGACACATCCAAAACAAAGGAATCAACAGAGAGCATTGTTTTCCTTTAATTAAATACAATGCCCTCATTAAACCCTCTCTCTTTAATTACCATCCCTCATATTATTACACATAATTTCAAGGTCCATTTTTTTTTCTTGGGTACTTAGTTTCTATTGACATATTCCCTACCTTGCTTATTGCCATAAATTTAAATTGTCCTATAGGTAGTGATTCAAGGATGAATGAAAAAAGGTCAATCATAGATTGTAATCCAACATGGTCACCTTTTTTGGACCAATACTAAAATTTAGTTTTGAAAATGTATATGCAGGAATCATCAATATAAATTGAATTTAAAACAAGATGTGTTTGTGAAATACTAAGCCCTCGGGAGCAACCATGTCTACCATACAAAATAAATACTAAAATTACAATCACTAGAAATTAAGATTAAGTAGACATTTGTACTAAGCTCCATTAGATCTATCCGCATATAGAATATCAAGCCTCTTGCAATTGTAATTTGCGAGCTAAAAGCAAAATCTAAATTTTGACCTCTGTGACCTTGACCTTTGACCTGACCTTAATGAAATTTGCATAATGATATTCAGCTTTATATGATCAATATACATACCAAATATGAAGGTCCTGTCACATCTGGTTGGAAAAATATCGGCAATGTTCAAATTTTCAAATTTTCACTCAGTGACCTTTACCTTTGACCTGTCCCAAATTTTTTTTGGTTGATTTGTATTAAGCTTAATTAGATCTATTCACATATAGAATATCAAGCCTCTAGCATTTGTAATTAACGAGCTATATCAAAATCTAGATTTTGACCTTTTGACCTCTGTGACCTTGACCTTTGACCTGACCTTAGTGAAATTTGCATAATGATGTTCAGTTTCATATGACCAATATACAGGCCAAATATGAAGGTCCTATCACATCTGGTTGAAAAGATATTTGCAATGTTAAAGTTTTTATTAAAGTTTTCAATTTTGCACTCAGTGACCTTGACCTTTGAACTGACCCAAATTTTTTTGGTGGATTGTATTAAGCTTCATTAGATTTATTAACATACAGAATATCAAGCCTCTAGCAATTGTAATTAATGAGCTATAGCAAAATCTAAATTTGACCTTTTGACCTCTGTGACCTTGACCTTTGACCTGACCTCAGTAAAATCTGCATAATGCTGTTAAGCTTCACATGGTCAATACACATACCAATTATGAAGGTCCTATCACATCTGGATTAAAAGTTATGAGCCAGGTTAAAGTTGCGGACAGACAGACATACATACAGACAGACAGACAGACAGACACACACACACACAGGACAAAAACAATATGCCCCCGATCTAAAGATCCGGGGGCATAATTAAAGATTTTTGCAGTCTTACTATTGAAAACAATTCCAACTAGAGCTGTTGGCAAAGCCAGACTAATACCCCCCGCAACTGCATTTGAGTACCAAGGCATGTCATTTTGAAATTTGACCTTCAGCCACATGGTAATTGGAAAGTAAATCTAACAGAAATAAAGCCTGTAAGGACTACAATTACAGGTTATATTCCAATCAGTTCATATCTGGTACTTCATTTAAAGGGTAATACATTAAATAATATATAATTCGGTGGATGCAAAGCTGATTTAACCAAGCTTTCGACACAAAATGTGCAAGGATTTACTATCATTAAGGTCAAAGGTCAAAGTCACGGTCACAGTGAGATAATTTGGAATGCGACACATCGTCTTCCCATGATACATCTACACCAAGTTTGATAATCCTAAGTGCTACGATACAAAAGTTTTGTTCTGGACACAGTTTTACTATCATAAAGGTCAAAGGTCAAAGTCAAGGTCAAGGTCAGTGACCTAAATTTGGTATTGACACATCGTCTTCCCATGATGCATCCAAACACTAAGTTTGATCATCCTAGGTGCTATGGTACAAAAGTTCTGTTCCGGACACAGTTTTACTATCATAAAGGTCAAAGGTCAAAGTCAAGGTCACAGTGACCTAAATTTGGTACACGACACATCGTCTTCCCATGATGCATCGAAACACTAAGTTTGATCATCCTAGGTGCTACGGTACAAAAGTTCTGTTCCGGACACAGTTTTACTATCATAAAGGTCAAAGGTCACAGGCGAGGTCACAATGACTTAAATTTGGTATGCAACACATCGTCTTCCAGTGATGCATCCACACACCAAGTTTGATAATCCTAGGTGCTACGGTACAAAAGTTCTGCTCTGGACACGGTTTTACTATCATAAAGGTCAAAGGTCAAAGGTCAAAGTCAAGGTCACAGTGACCTAAATTTGGTACGCGACGTATCGTCTTCCCATGATGCATCTACACACCAAGTTTGATAATCCTAGATGCTACAGTGCAAAAGTTCTGCTCGGGACACGGTTTTACTATTATAAAGGTGAAAGGTCAAAGTCAAGGTCACAGTGACCTAAATTGGGTACGCGACACATGGTCTTCCCATGATGCATCCACACACCAAGTTTAATAATCCTAGGTGCTACGGTACAAAAGTTCTGCTCCTGACATGAAATGCACATGGTTCTACTATCATAAAAGTCAAAGGTCAAAGTCAAGGGCTGGAATTGGGGATAATTATTGTAAAGAATTGAAAAAGATATGTTTGCTAGATAGAATCCCCAAAAATAACAGGTCTTTGAGAGTTTTACAAAATTTACCAAAACAAGAATCACACTTTATTACCATACCTGCCAACTTTTGAAAATTTCCATGGGGGTTTTTATGCGCGACCTTCTTTTTCAGGCATGTGAGATTTCGTGGCGTTTTGTTTGTCTAATACTTGATGCTCTTTTTTTGTTTATCAAATACAAACATCTAGGGGTTATCGAAGACATTACTTTTTATTGAGGGAGGCAAGACATTCCTTTTATTGTGTTTTGGACATTTCTGCTGGTTCTTAAATATTTTTGGTCAAATAAATCAGTTGTGAACTGTTTTTGGACCATTTGGTGTTTTATGTTCTGTTAAATTTTTACTTTGTTTTAACTATTCAAGGGAAACAAAAAAGCAGTGCTTGCTGTTAATCATTATGTTGCTGTTATCATTGATTTGAATCTGGGACTAATATATTAGTCCCAGTTTGAATTTACAGTTGACTGTTTTGGGGAAGATTAAAGATTGTAAGCTTGTTAATGAAACCACTCTCTCTCTCCTTTATTATTTGTCTAATGTACATTTACTGCCTTTCTCCTTTTATATCATTCTTCTATAAATAAAGCAAGCATTACATTTTTTAAATATTTTTTGCCTTTTCTGATTCAGTCAAAAGAGTGGTGTTCTAGGATTTTGAGTGGCCTTTTGTGCATTACAGTATCAATATGTTTGTTAACGTCGTTAAGGCTACTGTGTTCAACTAAGCAAACTCTGCAGAACTGGCAAGACGTCTTACAACGACCTAGTCACTCACATAGCCATCCACGAAATCTCTCGTTGGACTCCCATTTCTAAAAGTAACGACACGAAGGCCAACATTTCTTCTTTGGCGGACTGAGACCATTTAACAACCAATAACATGCCTTCCATTCCAAAAACTTTTATAATTATCATGATAATAAGGCCAAAGCTGAGAAAAAACAACACAAAATTCCATACAAGCCGTCAGTCTTATATTTTGTTTAAAACCGCCATTAATCACCACATTAATGCATGATCAAAGGAAATCCTGATTTTTGATTGGCTGATTAATGATTTTCCAGAAGATTTGGAGTTATTTCCCTTTGAACACTGAAAATCGTTTTTACACGGCATTTTTTCGTGTAAATTTTCAAAAATCGTGTTTTATGCAAAATTTTTGTTTCACGATCGTGACATTGTGATAGAAGGTTAAAATTGTGTAGATCACGCTAAAATCGTGAAAGTTGGCAGGTATGTATTACAGTCTTAATATTGATACTGTAAGGAACTGAAAAAGGAATGGTTGCTAGGTTGAATTCCCAAAATATACTGGTCTTTGAGGATTTCAGGATATTGGCCAGAACTAGAACAGAAGATTTTTGCAGTCTTTCCAATGAAAACAATGATTTGTATTATAAGGAATTGAAAAAGGTATGGTTGCTAGGTAGAATTCCAAAAAAATAACAGGTCTTTGAGAGTTTCAGTAAATTTACCAAAATTAGAATCAAAGTTTTTTGTAATCTGACTACTGAAACTGAGAATCATTACTGTTAGGAATGGAAAAAGATATGGTTGCTATATAGGAATCCAAAAAATAAGAAGTCTTTAAATGGTGGCTTTGAGTTGTTATTACTCCCCTTTGGGTCATTGTCTCTTTGACACATTCCCCGTTTCCCTTCTTTTTTCTGTTTAAGACTTTCAGGAAATTTACCAAAATAAGAATCAAAGGTTTTTGCAATCTGAACTTTGAAAATGATCACCATTACTGTTAGGGATTGAAAAATATGGTTGCTAGGTAGAATTCCAAAAAATAACAGGTCTCTAAGACTTTCAGGAATTTTACCAAAATCATAATCAAAGTGTTTTGCAATCTGACTATGGAAATTGATCAATGATACAATAAGGCACCAAAAAAAAAGATATGGCTGCTAGGTAAAATTCCAAAAAGTAATGGGTCTTTGAGAGTTTCAGGAAATTTACCAATATAGGAATCATATTTTTGAAGTCGAAGTCTTCATACTAGCTAATGACATTAAAGAATTTCATAATTTTGTGAATTTTTTTTTTAGAATTTCAAAAATTATTGGTCTTTGACATTTTCAGGAAATTTACCAAATTTGGCACTGAAGTCAAAATTCTAAATACCAAAAGCAATTCAAGTTATTCCCCATGAAAATGTAAACCATAAAATGAAAATTATACATAAAGTTCCAGTCATAATGCCGAGTACTTATTGTTTTACGTTTTTTTTTTCCCTCAAGGGCATGACCCAGGGATAGATTTAGCCAAATGTCCACTACAATTAACAAATTAGATAAACATAATAGAACTCATAAAGAAAGTTTCAGTTTCCAAACATTAATACTTCAGAAGCTTTCGCATATTACTGATAACTCGCAATTCAATTTCACTCATTATTCCGCCCTGAGGGCTAATTTCAAAATTCTGAAATCTTTGGCACAGACAATTTTTATTGTGTTACTTATACCCTTAAAACAAGGTTTCTGCAACTTAAGGTGTAAGAGGAGTTCTAGCTGAATCGTTTTTTTGTTTTGTTTTTTGGACCCCCTCGAGGCCATGTCCTGAGGGGTCATACGAAAATTCCGATGCCCTCTGTGAAGTTGCTAATAATATGCCAGTCGATTCCTGGGTTTACACTTCTTAGCCCAAATAGCCTTGGAGATTTCTTTGATTATTGGATATTGCAAAAATTTGTTTTTGCCCATAATTTACCCCTAGAGCGTTTGACAGAAACTCTGAACCCTACCGCGCTAGTTCAGATCATACACTCGTCTGGTGCCAAGTTTCAAATTTGTATCTCTTATAGTTCCAGAGCTACCGGGGAGCACTACACACATACGTCCATACATACTGACAGACAGCATTACATACCCCCACCCCCCTCCCACCCCCGCTTTTGCTAAGCTGGGGATAAC
>MJUU01048550.1:84682-94827 GCA_002080025.1 Modiolus philippinarum | reverse complement strand
AAAAAAAAATAGAGGGGAAATTTAAAATAGATGTACTAGTATTGCTTTTCAAATTAAATAAAAGAATATGGATCAACTACCTTATTTTATTAAAAGACACAGTCCATAGTATTTCATAATAAAATTTTCTCCCTCTGATAACTTTTTTTTTTAGTTTTTAGCAAATATGCAATATTTTTAAAATAGATTTGATAATAATTGTTCATTTATATTTAAATCATTATGTTTAAGCATTTCAAAATCATTTAGACAACATTCTTCTTGAATATTCATTTATTGATTTTTTGCTAAAATGCACAAAATAGATGCTTTTTTTAAAACACCCAACTACCTTAATTACATTAATTTATCCTGAACCTGAAATTTTGGAGATGAAAAGTTAACTTCTTATTACTTGAGCAGATAAGTATCTCTTTGCATCATTATTTTCAATGAATTCGAACATTTCATTTTTTTTCGTTGGAGTACATAGTAGACCAACAAAAGACAGTTGTGACCAAGTATGATTCCAATTAATGTGTTGGTAAGGTGAGCTGCAAAGGTAGAATATATGATTCCGAATGCCAACAGTGATGAAAATCATCTTTTTAAACCTGTTAACATCGGAAAATCCAGCAAGGTCTCTGGCTGGATTTGAACCCCTGCTTTGTTGTCATCTATGGCAACACCGCCTGCACTATGTCCAGCACCCTAGACCACTATATATAGAGCTGTGAGCAACACTATTTTCTATATACCTTATGATTCCAATTAGTCAGGTAGTTTCAGAGGAGAAGATATTTGAATGTGTTTTCCAAAAAAGTCTGACGGTTTTAGATATAACGCTGAACATTTTTGCAATTAAAACTGACCTCTGTCTGTTAAAGTTTATTTGATAATAAATAAAAATATGAAAATTTTATGGAAAAAGGGCAATAACTCCAAAATCGGTTTGCAGATTTTCTTAAAAATTGCAGGGCAGGAAGATCTTGCCAAGCTGCTCACTTTTAGTCTGTCAAATTTATGATATCTATAACCGTCTTTGGGTCATTTGCCGAGATCAGCAATTAACCCCTATATGCTTTTTAGTTACAATAGCCATGTTGTTTGGTACTCAGACTAATCGAACACACAGGTACTCCAATTAAGAATTTTGTAAGCAAAGTTTTATAATTTATCAATTTTCATTGTACAAATACATCATGATGACATGGTGCATGAAGACGCACGTTAAGTGTTGTATTAAAATTACAACTCAAACTTTTCAACTGCAAAGTTTCAAAAAGATTCATGCATGCACGTAGGTGAACGACAATTTTAACTTTTACTTGTTTTGTAGGTCTTCTTGAATTTTCTGCGTAGCTAATCTCAATTAGTGACCAAAGCACCACAATTCCAAATAAGTTTGTACCAGTTTTTCCTTAGCTCTCAATAGAACTGGTAAATGCTAAGAGAAAAAAATGCCGGAAGTGGAAAAAATTGTAATTTTTTAACGATGATATATTATCCTTTCTCTAAATTTTTGGGGGATTAAAAGTTCAATTTCTTATTATTGAAGCGGATAACTATCTGTTTATGCCATTACATTCATTGAATGAGAACATTTATTTATTTTTTTTTCGTTTGAGTACCTAGCTATATCCTAGTAATGTTTCAGGCCAAGTTTGGTAAAAAATGGCTTAGTGGTTTCAGAGGACAGGATTTGTAAAAACGTTTACGACGGACAGACGACAATGGACACTGACACCCTCCAAGTGATGGCAACAGCTTACATGGCCTTTTAGGCCAGGTGACCCAAAATCTTTAATTTCAGTTTCCATTATATTGATGATCCGTTCTTTCATTCAATATTTCTCAATTTATCGATAACCTTTATCTTACATGTATACCCAAATGAACTCGAAAATTTGCATTGAAAAAAGACCAATTTCTTGAAATCTTTGTTGGCCTCGTTCTGACTTCACATTTATGTAAATTTTTAAAACTGTTTTGGATATGGTGGTCAATTATGTTCCCATCTAACCTCATACAAAATTGCATTTGATATGTATTGATCCTCTTTGAAATATTTAGGTTTGGAAAGTGCCTAAAGTTAGGGTTTCTGAAATGACAAAAAATGACACCATGCATGGTTACCATGGCAAAGGAGGTCAATAATAATAAATTAACATTATTTTTGTGATTCATAGGTTCATATCAACCTATACAATGAATATCAGCAAAATCTGTGACATGCCGTTTCTCAGCTTATATTAAAATTATGTGGTCCTTACAGAGAATCCATGTTTAAAATAACTGACTAATTATATGCCCTCTGACAAACTTGAATCTGTTGGTTAATACTGAATTGAGAGAATTAAAAAAGGCCGAATATGGAACAACTATTTAAAAAATCTTAACTGTTTAGCTGCTAGTGCTTTTCTTACCATTTTCTAGCTTCCATTCAATTTTTTATCCAATTCCATATAGATTGTTTGACTGTTCACCCTATGAAAAACTTTACAATATTTGTTGATGCAGCCATCGCTGTCAATAACCGAATTTAGATTACTTGCCAATAATCGAATTTGGATTACTATGTCTCAGACGAGAAAAAATTATAGTACTATGCACATTTCGGATTTATGTAAAGTTATCTGCTAATTCCTGTCTTATACTACAGGAGATTTAAACAGGATACATGGGGAGCTCTGTTGGCAGATATTTGATGTAAAGACTACGAAGTTCATCAATGATGTTTTTGGCATAAATTATGCAATATGAAAATAAAAGTACGATATAAACCTTTGGATTAAGTGTTGTTATTGTCTTCTATTCAACTTTTTGTCGGGCAACGGATGACGACGATTATAAGAACACGTTGCTAGTTAATTTTATGTATGTTGACAACCCCGCAATCACGGATGGTGATAAGCATGGATGTTTTAACTATATACAGTTCCTATACAAAATTGCAAAATATAACTGTTATTTTTCATATAATATACCAAAGTTGGAATCAAATATTTTTGCCATTCGGTCATTGAAAATTTTGTTTTCATAAAATGTTTTTTTTAAATATGGTTGCTAGGTAGAATTTCAAAGCTAACTGGTCTTACAGAGTTCCAGGAAATTTACCAAAATCGAATAAAAATGTTTGCAAATGATTATCAAAATGTTTGGTTGTTTCTTTCAAATTTATTAAAAACTACGGTTGCAAAGAGGAATTTCAAAAAATTGCTTGTCTTGGGACAGTTTCAGGAAATTATCCACAGTTGGATCCTTGTATTCAATTTTGACATGTTTTTTTATATAACGCGAACTCGCCGGAAAAGGTTTTCAAAAAAGGCCAAATAAAGACAGTTGTGACCAAGTTTGGTTTCAATTTGCCAACTGTAGTCTCAGGGGAGAGAATCTTTGAATATGTTTTTTAAACTAAGTTCCCCGCTGGCGGCCATCGTAATGAGGTGCAGACCTGACTTTTTTTTAAAGAGGACCACCAAAGGACAATTGTGAACACGTTTGATTCAACCTGGCAGAGTAATTTCAGAGAAGATGGTCTTTGAGTGTGTTTCAAATAGGGTTCAATGAAAATCTACGTTCCCTTCTGGTAGCCATATTGGATTAGGTAACGACTTGCTTGACATTTTAAAAGGGACAAGAAAAGGACTATTGTGACGTAAGTTTGGTTCCCACAAGCTGTGTGGCTTCAGAGGAGATCTTTAAATGCTTTGCCATTGGGTTCAATGTTAAAACTATGTCCCATCTTAGATCTGGTACAGACTTGCAAGACACATTTTAACGGGATCAACGAAGAATATTTTGTAAGCAAATTTCGATGATTTATCAATATTCATCGCACAAATACATAATGTTGAAAGTGTGCATGAAGACACAAGTTTGGTGTCGTATTTCAATTACAACCTGTATTTTTCAACTGCAAAGTCTCAAACAGATTCATGAGTGCAATATTAACCTTTTACTTGATTTAGCATTTTTCTTGAATTTTCGTCGTAGTAAATCTTAATTTGTGGTCAAAGCGTCGTAACTCCAAAATTTTTTAACTATTTTCACCTTATAACCTAGATCTTGGACTAATATAACAGTATATATACCAGCCTAGATGCGAAGAAAAATTACCGGAAGTGGTCAAAATGTAATTATAGTTTTCATAACGAGAAAGAATTGTATATCGATGGATATCAACTTGAGTTATGTAATTTCAAGCCTTTGGCGAGTTTATTATATTTGAAATTACATAACGAGAGTTAATATCCAGCGATATACAATTTTTTCGAGTTGTTAAAACTATTTCTCTTATGATTTTCATAATATTCAGTGTCGAACTGCTGTTTTTGTTTCAAACAGCAACACCGTTGCTAGGTAACGTTAATCACGGCCAACGAGATTTCACAGTGGTCCAATAAAAACGTCGAAAAAATAATAGCACATCACGCGTGATGTGTTATTACTTGACGCTCCTGTAAAAGCGATTCAACAAGTTCATATCTAGCTCCAGCTTCAAAGATTCGTTATATGTACCACAAATAACTATTCATGCAAGGAATAGATAATAAGCGTGCATCATAAGAGAATTAATATTTAAGGTAGTCGGGGTGTTTTTGTTTCTGACATAGAATATTTTTTTTAAATTTGTACAATGAAACTTTGAGCAATATGCTATAAAAATATGCAAAAACAAGTGTGGATCGTATTTCAAGGCAATACAGAAGTCCCCTACCGGTGGAATAATTTTTGATATACAAGCAAAAAAAGTTCAAGAAGAAAAGTTTTCCGAGCACAAGGGAAATAACTAAGTCAAAAATCAACGGACCCAATCAATACTCAAACTTGATCTGTAACCCATAGTGGTTGATTAACAATGCAAATATCAGCTAAATATCTGAAACAGTTTAGAAAAAAGTCTAGAAAACCTATATATTACCTAAATTTTCTAAGTCCAAGGCCCATAACTTTGTAAAATATCAACCATACCTGCCAACCTCTAAAAGGACTGTGTTGGGTCATGACCCAACATTGTGCATTCAAATGTTGGGTCATAACGCGTGACGACCTATTTTCAAAGTTTAAGTTGTTTAAACAATAAATAACAATAAGTTTTTAACATATTTATTTCAAACTGGCATTATACTCCATGCATGCAAGTTTAGCATGTTTTAACACACTTTCAGATGGTTTATAGTCATAACATTCGAAATCTCTGTTTTGTTTTGCATTTTCCCTCCTTCTTTTTCGTCATGACTGCTAAAATAGCTGCAAAGTGCAGGCCATTGATCTAGTGTTCTCTTAACCACTCGTTCCAGAGACAGCCATCTTGTAGTCACATGTTTTAATATTTTCAAGGGCTCAACATCACAGAAGTCTGCAAATTCCATCCTGTAGACATCTTTCCTTTTGGCACTGTAAAATAAAAGTATATTTTTATACCAAGACTGCCTAATAAAATGAAAGGACTTCTTACCCCAATAAAATTGTTCATATGTATTTATAAATAAATCATTACCTGCGATGAAAATGGAAAAATATGTCCACCAGTAGCTCATCAATTGGAAATGGTAACTGCCTCACCCCAGCTTGGCAACATAGATTTGCCAAATGACAAATACAACCAATATCAAAAACATGGTAATCAATGGAATGGAACAAACTCGAGCTTCATCTGTAACTCATAGTGGTTGACTCACATAGCAAAAATTAGCTTCATATCTGGAACGGTTTAGAAAAAAAAGTCCGGAAAACCTACATTTTACCAAAATTTACTAAGTCAAAGGCCAATAACTCCATCAAAAATCAAAGTATCGGAACCAAACTCGAGCTTCATCTGTAACTCATAGTGGAAGACTCACATAGCAAATATCAGTTTCATATCTGGAACGGTTCAGAAAAAAAAGTCCGGAAAACTTATATTTTACCAAAATTTTCTAAGTCAAAGGACCATAACTCAGTCAAAAATCAATGGACGGGAACCAAACTCATACTTCATCTGTAACTCATAGTGGTAGACTCACATAGCAAATATAAGCTTCATATCTGGAACGGTTTAGAAAAAAGGTCCAGAAAACCTATATTTTACCAAAATTTTCTAAGTCAAAGGCCCATAATTCAGTCCAAAATCAATGGACGCGAACCAAACTCGAACTTCATCTTTAACTCATAGTGGTAGACTCACATAGCAAATATTAGCTTCATATCTGCAACGGTTTACAAAAAAGTCCGGAAAACCTTTATTTTACCAAAATTCGAACCCCATCTGTAACTCATAGTGGTAGACTCACATAGCAAATATAAACGAATTAGAAAAAAATCCGGAAAACCTATATTTTACCAAAATTTTCTGAGTCGAAGGCCCTTAACTCCGCCAAAAATCCATGAACCGGAACCGAACTGGAACTTGATCTGTAACTCATGGTGGTAGACTTACATACCAAATGTTAGATGAATATCTCTGATAGTATGGGAAAAAAGTCCGGAAAACCGAGTGTGACGGATTGACGGACGGACTCACGGAGTGCAAACCTAAAGTCCCCTTCGGCGAAGCTGGTAGGGGACTAAAAAATGGGGGTCACGGATATGGCAAAAAAATACTGAGTTCTAAAGATTGGTCAAATTTTTACACTTTATTTACAATAGAATTATATGGGAAATAGCCCTTTACCACAGTTCAAGGGCATTTTTTTTTCTACAAGCAGACATACAATTTTTTCCAATCTTTGTATATCTATTGATTTGATGTAGCACTTCAATTTAAAAACACAAAAAGATATGTCACGGACCTTTTGAAAAAGTTATATCATGAACATGAAGAATTTGTAATTTTTTCAAGAAAGGGGAGATAACTCAATTGAAGAAATTTGGGACCCAAATAAAAAAAAATAGAGGGGAAATTTAAAATAGATGTACTAGTATTGCTTTATTTACAATAGAATTATATGGGAAATAGCCCTTTACCACAGTTCAAGGGCATTTTTTTTTCTACAAGCAGACATACAATTTTTTCCAATCTTTGTATATCTATTGATTTGATGTAGCACTTCAATTTAAAAACACAAAAAGATATGTCACGGACCTTTTGAAAAAGTTATATCATGAACATGAAGAATTTGTAATTTTTTCAAGAAAGGGGAGATAACTCAATTGAAGAAATTTGGGACCCAAATAAAAAAAAATAGAGGGGAAATTTAAAATAGATGTACTAGTATTGCTTTTCAAATTAAATAAAAGAATATGGATCAACTACCTTATTTTATTAAAAGACACAGTCCATAGTATTTCATAATAAAATTTTCTCCCTTTGATAACTTTTTTTTGAATTTTTAGCAAATATGCAATATTTTTAAAATAGACTTGATAATAATTGTTCATTTATATTTAAATCATTATGTTTAAGCATTTCAAAATCATTTAGACAACATTCTTCTTGAATATTCATTTATTGATTTTTTGCTAAAATGCACAAAATAGATGCTTTTTTTAAAACACCCAACTACCTTAATTACATTAATTTATCCTGAACCTGAAATTTTGGAGATGAAAAGTTAACTTCTTATTATTTGAGCAGATAAGTATCTCTTTGCATCATTATTTTCAATGAATTCGGACATTTCATTTTTTTCGTTGGAGTACATAGTAGACCAACAAAAGACAGTTGTGACCAAGTATGATTCCAATTAATGTGTTGGTAAGGTGAGCTGCAAAGGTAGAATATATGATTCCGAATGCCAACAGTGATGAAAATCATCTTTTTAAACCTGTTAACATCGGAAAATCCAGCAAGGTCTCTGGCTGGATTTGAACCCCTGCTTTGTTGTCATCTATGGCAACACCGCCTGCACTATGTCCAGCACCCTAGACCACTATATATAGAGCTGTGAGCAACACTATTTTCTATATACCTTATGATTCCAATTAGTCAGGTAGTTTCAGAGGAGAAGATATTTGAATGTGTTTTCCAAAAAAGTCTGACGGTTTTAGATATAACGCTGAACATTTTTGCAATTAAAACTGACCTCTGTCTGTTAAAGTTTATTTGATAATAAATAAAAATATGAAAATTTTATGGAAAAAGGGCAATAACTCCCAAATCGGTTTGCAGATTTTCTTAAAAATTGCAGGGCAGGAAGATCTTGCCTAGCTGCTCACTCTTAGTCTGTCAAATTTATGATATCTATAACCGTCTTTAGGTCATTTGCCGAGATCAGCAATTAACCCCTATATGCTTTTTAGTTACAATAGCCATGTTGTTTGGTACTCAGACTAATCGAACACACAGGTACTCCAATTAAGAATTTTGTAAGCAAAGTTTTATAATTTATCAATTTTCATTGTACAAATACATCATGATGACATGGTGCATGAAGACGCACGTTAAGTGTTGTATTTAAATTACAACTCAAACTTTTCAACTGCAAAGTTTCAAAAAGATTCATGCATGCACGTAGGTGAACGACAATTTTAACTTTTACTTGTTTTGTAGGTCTTCTTGAATTTTCTGCGTAGCTAATCTCAATTAGTGGCCAAAGCACCACAATTCCAAATAAGTTTGTACCAGTTTTTCCTTAGCTCTCAATAGAACTGGTAAATGCTAAGAGAAAAAAATACCGGAAGTGGAAAAAATTGTAATTTTTTAACGATGATATATTATCCTTTCTCTAAATTTTTGGGGGATTAAAAGTTCAATTTCTTATTATTGAAGCAGATAACTATCTGTTTATGCCATTACATTCATTGAATGAGAACATTTATTTATTTTTTTTTCGTTTGAGTACCTAGCTATATCCTAGTAATGTTTCAGGCCAAGTTTGGTAAAAATTGGCTCAGTGGTTTCAGAGGACAGGATTTTTAAAAACGTTTACGACAGACAGACGACAATGGACACTGACACCCTCCAAGTGATGGCAACAGCTTACATGGCCTTTTAGGCCAGGTGACCCAAAATCTTTAATTTCAGTTTCCATTATATTGATGATCCGTTCTTTCATTCAATATTTCTCAATTTATCGATAACCTTTATCTTACATGTATACCCAAATGAACTCGAAATTCAGACCACTTATACGCCATTTCAGCATTATACCCGGATTTCTACCTCTATACGGATAGCTTTGGACATCTGAAAACAAAACTTAAGGACAAGCTTGATGTTTTCAACTTTCAAATTGTGAACTTCTTGTTTATGAGCAGTAATATTCTAGCATCCGCCGGATGTTGTGTCTACATGTCACAACTCATTTGCTATTGTTGTGCCTGTAGTTTGTACATGGATTTTGTCAACATAATGAAACTACTTTCTCAAAAACTTATACACCAAGGTTATGTTCAACCTCTGTTGCAATGGTCACTATCATCTCCATGATTTGAAAAACCCTTGATTTCACAGTTTGTTACAATGTTTCTATTTCACAAATGAGAAAAGACCTTTTTGAGTAGATCTGAAATGACAAATTCAGACTTTTCATTGACAGTGTGATGTCCCATGTTTTGAGAAGACCAATCCCATGTTTACCCTTCCAGAGCACATGATAATACAACAAGTATTAGTAGGAGTTCACACTGCCAGTGCTTTGGTTTTCTAGCATTCTTTTTTGTTAATTTTTGTTTTGCTTTGTTATTGTCATGTTGTCTCCATTTGTGTTGAATCTGAATTGCCAAATTTCTTCATTTTTTTTTATTTTAGAATTTTTCCATTTCTCCCTTTTTGCTTCAGTATTCATTTTCAGATATACCATCAAAATGGAAAATCAAAATACCATGCACATCTCTGATATGTGTACAAATGATATGGAAAACAAAAAGTTTATATCTAGAAAACTATAGGAGATTTGCTTCGGATATTCCATGTACCCATTTGGAAGCCATCTGCACATCTAACAGCCATTTTCATAACTAGATTTTTCAACAGAAAAACCCTGGTTAAAAATGAAATACATCAACAACTAAAAAATCCACCATTGTTTTTATTCTAACAGTGTTATAAAGATAAAATGAACTTTAATAATGATATAAGAGTGTTTTTGTTTCATAAAAAATGAAATAATAATAAATAATATAAAGAGTAAATCTGTGATTAAATACTCTATATTGCTTTTTGTATATCTCAAAACACACCCACAATAAAGTATAACAATATAAAATTTTGATGCAATACACAAGGTATCACAAAACTCCTT
>MJUU01048550.1:68227-79413 GCA_002080025.1 Modiolus philippinarum | reverse complement strand
CCCACTAAGGTTCAGCCCTGTATATTAATTGTCAAATAAACCAGGGGATTTAATTGACAAATCACATGCATGTGTTAGACAACTACATAAATAAATAAATACACCAAGAAAAAAAGATACTCAATCAATACACAATATATCAAATCAAAATAATATGTATTAACAAAACTTGACTGAAAATTGATATGGGTCATGGGTCATTGATTACGGTCATTTAAATTTGTACTTTAACTATGTATACCCTGTTTAGTGTCCCGGAAAAGGGTCACACTTGCACGTGGTTGTTTAGTTTATTGGGATATACTCAGCTTCAGTCGGTAAGTTTTAATTTTAATTAATTATACGTAATTAAGTTTGCAATATTTTCTACGATGTTTTTGTTTAGGTCACCTTTTATTGTTTTTTGGTCTATTGAAGATATGAGATATTTAAATTCCGTTCGAACAGCATTGGTAATAAGTCGGAATGAGAAATCTTTCTTTTGATATTTTATTACATTTCGTAATTTCCAAATAGCCCACTTAACAGTATTTAAGATTGATGTTACAATAACACATATTTGTTTACTTTTATTAAAACTCCTAAAATTACATTTTGTTCTGAAAACTGTAGTATTTCGGTATTATTTTCGACAAAATAGGTATTGATAGCTTGAAATATTCTTTCAAACTGTACACAACTAAAAAATAGATGTACTAGGTTTTCCGTATTAACTTTACAGAAATGACATTTTCCGTTCGATCTTCCCATTTTTTGCAATTTCCAATTAATTTGATTTGATTTTCTTAATGCAAAACTATTGAAATTTCCCTGCCATATTTTACACCATTCAAAATCATTGCCAAAATATGCATTCCATTTATTTTCACAAATTGGCTTTTGTCTATTTTTTGAATTTAAAATCATCTGTATACATTTAAGTCGGAACTTTTTATTGTCAAGAAGTCTGTCGTGTCCGTCAAAAATATTGCATACGTCGGTCATTTTGTATTGTATTTTGTTAACTGTCATATTTGAAGCAATGTCTGCTTTTAAATTATCGATATATATTTTTGGAATTGACTTTTTTATTTTTGCCCACTCGGCTATCCAATTCTGCTTTTCTTTAAGTCTATTGAAAATATAATTGCCACTTCGGAAAGTTTTTAATTCATTATCCCATATATCTTTTATGTAATGGATTTTACTTTTTGCAAAACTTTGTATAAAAAGTGGGTATCCGTCGAATTTTATGCTATTATTCCCAAAAAGGGGTTGGTCTAGTATTTCTTGCGTTGTTGCGGGTTCAAAGTGGGATTTAAATTTAGACCAAGAAATTAATATATTTTGATAATAGCTCGGTAGATTTTGTATATTTAACCCATCTAAATTTGAACAATTTGCTAAAAAGTTTTCATATTCAAATTTGTTATCAAATTTTTTAAGCCACCACTTTCCCAAAGCACACCAATTATCGTTTTCACTATTCAATATTTTATGCATGCTTTTAATTTGTTTTGCTTGGATAAAAGTATCAATATTCACCATATTCATACCGCCCAGGTCAGCGGGGAGACAGCACACGTCTCTCTTAATTTGGTTTACCTTTCCAATGGAAAATATTAAACTCTCTAATCATGGCTCTTTTCATACCAATTGTAAGTCTCGTAAAATTTTATACAATCAAGTTGTAATATAATGGAACAAGAGGCTCTCAAGAGCCTGTATCGCTCACCTGGGCCATGGCTGACACATTAAGTCAAAATAATCCTAATGTTTAAGGGTTATCGACTGTTAAGGGTCTCATTTTCAAGTTTTATTATCGACTGTTCCAAAATTAAACTGTGTTTGCCATTGGCAGCTATTTTTTATCGGGCCAGACTGACTCTCGCCTTTCTTGAAGAAAACCATCTAAGGACCATTGTTCCAATTTGGCCTAGTCTTTTCAGAGGAGAATATCTTTGAATCACCTTGAATAACCTTGCCATGGGGTCCAAGGTTAAACTGTGGGGTCATCTTTTGCGACAAATTTTGTTCCAACTGGACAAGTAGTTTCAGAGGAAATCTTTAATACATTTCCCCATAGGGTCCTATGTTAAACTATGTTCCCCGCTGTCCACCATCTTGGATGATAAGCGGACTTTCCGGACACAACTAAGAAGAAGGGGACCAACTAAGGACCATTGTGACAAAGTATGATTGCAATTGGCCATGTACTTTCAGAGGAGAAATCTTTAAATATGTTTCCACCATAGGGTCCAATGTTAAAACACGTTCCCCGCTGGCAGCCATCTTGGATATGATGCAGACTTGCCGAACACATTTTTAAAAGGAGCCACCTCAGGACCATTGTGACCATGTTTGGTTCCAATAGACTCAGTATTTTCAGAGGAGAACATTTTTGCATATATTGTCCATTTTGTGACAAAGTTCCCCTCTGGCGGCCATCTTGGATGACAGTTGGATTTGCCGGACACATTTTTGAAAGGAGACCACCCCAAGACTATTGTGACCAAGTTTGGTTTCAACAGGCCCAGTGGTTTCAGAGAAGAAGATCTTTGAATTCGTTCCCATAGGGTCCAATGCTAAAACCACTTTCCCAGCTGGCAGCCATCTTGGATATGATACGGACCTGCCGGACACATTTTTATAGGGGCCACCTAAGGACCATTGTGACAAAATTTGGTTCCAATTTGCTGAATTGTTTCAGAGCAGAAGATCTTTGAATATAGAGTCAAATTTTCAACGAAGATCCCCGCTGGTCGCCATCTGGATGACGTGCAGACTTGCCGGACACATATTTTAAAAGAGGCGATCACCCAAGGACTATTGTGACCAAGTTTGGTTCCAATCGGCCCAGTGGTTTAAGAGAAGATTTCTTAATGCTTTCCAAAAGGGTCCAATGTTAAAACCATGTTCACCGCTTGGGGCCATCTTGGATATGATACGGACTTGTCGGACACATTTTTAAAAGAGACCATCTAAGGACCATTGTGGCCGGTTCCAATTGGCCCAGTAGTTTAAGGGGAGAAAATTTTTGAATATAGAGTCCAATTTTCGAAAAAGATCCCGCTAGTAGCCATCTTGGATGGCGTGCCGACTTGCCGGACACATCTTTAAGGGAATCACCCAAGGATTATTATGTTCAGGTTTGGTTCCAACTGGCCCATCGGTTTCAGAGAAGATGTTTGAATGCGTTCCCATAGGGTCCAATGTTAAAACCACCTTCCCCCCTGGTGGAAAATTTTTTTCTTCAATCAATTACCCAAAATTGCAGTTTTGAGTACTTGATTGAAGAAAAAAAATTTACAATGAAATCAATCACTTTGGCTTGAATCATCTGCCTGTGATGTAGTTTTCATCTGTTTTTATCAATTCAGATTCAGAGTCTGAGTCTGGGTCTTTTAATATTAAATTTTAATTTTTTGTTGATTCCAGTGGGATTCGAATTCCTCTGTCAAGGTTCTACGGGTTAAGAGTTCGATACGCTAATTCTAACCCCATTGGGTTCCTACAATAGACCGTTATATTTTAATTTTTATGCCCTACATTAGCGTAAATATTCGCAAACCCGGGGAGATTAACAAGTTTCCATGTCGACTGAATTTATAGACAGCTTATTTATTCATTTAACTAGCAGTCTGCATTCCCTTTCACTTTGTTTAAGAGAATTCATGGTACTTGTTTTGCTTTAAAATAAGAATTAGAGTGAGTACCGATGAAAATCCCGACATCTTTTTTGTGCATCGTTTTTATGCTATATTATGGACCGATCTATGCTGAGCGCCCCATCAAAATGTGGGCTATTTCAATTTATGGAAAATGACACTTAGAAATTTCTCGTTTTTATTCGGTTTTCCAATTGTTTTGATATAATCTTAACTGATGAGACTTGTTGTCAAAATTGCCATTTTGGGTACTTGATTGAAGAAAAAAATTTACAATCAAATCAATCACTTTGGCTTGAATCGGCTGCCTGTGATGTAGTTTTCATCTGTTTTTATCAATTCAGATTCTGAGTCTGAGTCTTTTAATATTAAATATTAAATTTTTGTTGATTCCAGTAGGATTCGAACCCCCCTCTGTCAAGGTTCTACGGGTTAAGAGTTCGATACGCTACCACTGGACCACCACTGACCTGTACAAATTTCGGTTAATTAATATACTTAAGCCTCATATTACGTGTCAAAATAAATTTGTAGTTCACTCTATTTTACACCACTTTGGACTCCCACAGAGATGGCGTGGGCAGTGTAATCTGTCTGTAATGTCAGTGCATTCGAAGAACAGCCAAATCCCTCGGTTGGGAGGCAATCTCGATATTCATTTCTCTAATTCTAACCCCGTTGGGTTCCTACGATAGACCGTTATATTTTAATTTTTACACCCTGCATTAGCGTAAATATTCGCAATCCGGGGAGATTAACAAGTTTCCACGTTGACTGAATTTATAGACAGCATATATATATATATATATATATGGGATGGGATTCGAACCAGCAACCCAGGCTCTCTGTGCGGACCCCTTAACCTCGGGGCTACCGCGACTTTACATCTGAGTGTTTATTTTTATTACTTAAAGCTCAGATCATTTATTCAATCAGCCTAACCTGTGTGGTACAAGGTGCGACAAACTGATTTTACCTGAATTGATTGTACAGCTGAACGCTTTATCGCTTGGTATGTGAAGACGTTAAACTTCTATCAATATTTTCCAAAGATTTTGATATGAACTGCACTGATGAGACATAAATTGTTGAAATAGCTATATGCAGTATCCAAATTCAAATGATTGTTTATTGAAATAAGGGAAGTGTGCGATGTTTTAACTTTGATTGTCAATCTAACATTAGCACACAAGTTCCGCAGAGAATAGTGTATCTGTTAATCACTTCTCACTTCTGGCGCTCTGTTAGCCCCTTACCTTAGACGAATATATGATTAATTTTTAAGGGTACGTATAAGCAAAATAATGCTTATCCAGAGTTTTCAGTAAGTTGTCCAGGTTAGTCGGGCCCCTTAGACGATTATATATATATATATATATATATTCGTCTAAGGTAAGGGGTTAACAGACTGCCAGAAGTAAGAAATTATTAACGGATACACCATTCCTTTGCGGAACTTGTATGCTAATGTAAGATTGACAATCAAAGCTAAAACATCGCAAACTTCCCTGGTTAGAAAAACAATCATGTGAATTTAGATACTGCATATAGCTATTTCAACAACTTATGTCTCATCAGTGCAGTTCATATCCAAACCTTTCGAAAATAATGAAAGGGATTTAACGTGTTAGACATAGAGAACCCAACTGATTTTTTAATGCGATTGTAACACAATTTCCCTTCAAAATTGCAGTTAGCTTAGTTTGACTCTGAAGATGCTGTGCGACAAATTTAAACGAAAAACTTCATATCTTTAAGACCACTTACAAATTTAAAATAATTCTTTTCGCATATTGAGATTCCGCGTTTCAACTTTTAATACAGGAAATGGCTTGTCGATTGTGTTAAGAACCAATTTTAAAATACAAAACTGAATGCGGTTTTTCCTTTATAATCCGTGGTTGTTCAGAAATATAAAGAAGTACAAACTAAGTTTTGATAATTCGAGCCTATTGTAACTTATTGTTTAAAATATTACTTTCAAATAAAAGACATTTATTTTTTTCCGCCGTGCGCGGTCCCGGCTTATGAATAGGCCCGCAGCATCCTCTGAGCTTGGAGTATGAGTCTTCCTAACAGAGGACCCCGAGGGAACCCCGGGATATAGAAATAGGACCTAGTATCTCCGGCTTGCGGGGTGTGACCCCTCCTAAACGGAGGCTGACCCCGGGGGTCCCGGGATATAGAAATAGGACCCATTCCGTGGTTGTGCGGGATTGATAAATACACAACCCATCTTTCGGATGGGATGTAAACTCAGGTCCATGTGTTGGAAGAAACGCCACGCTTCCTGCACGTTAAAGAACCCTTGTAGCAAGCTCTTTTGGGGTGGTCCGTAGGTGATCGGCTACAAGGCTAAATTCTCCGCCCTTGACGATTTCACCCTACTTTTCCAGTGGCAGTCAGAATTTTCCGTCCCATGGCCCTTTCCATGGTAAAAGGACAGAAAGTCACAGGACAAAAAGTCACAGGACAGAAAGTCACAAATTTCCTAGGACAAAAAGTCACAATCTGCATTTTGTACATTGGTGGACAAAAAGTCACAGGACAAAAAGTCACAACTTATATTTTTGTTTCATGTGTATGTAGGTGTAGAACAAAATAGTCACACAATTATATTAACTGACTCATAAAATTGAATATGATATGTATATTATTTTTGGACTACAGCAACTGCATATGGAAATTTATTGCTATGATTTAGAAATAACATTTTACATATTGAATTGAAAAGCTGTTTTTTTTTTCAAAACATCTATGAATTTTCTTGGTATACTACTAATAGTGTAATGGCAAACTATTTTCTTTCTTTTAAACTATAACCAAACACAAATGATGACAGGGTATCACCTCTTGTCAAACAGATGCCAATTAAGCAATAATTAATTATTATCTAAACATATATTGATTTAAATTATAGTTATTGGTGTATCAATTAAACCCTACAATAACATGATAAGCCATACATGTATTCATGATTATTTATTTCCAAAGAGGTTATTTTAATAGTAAGGCTTAACTGCATATCAGTGCTCAATACAGGAAATTATAGAATTTTATGTCTTGAATAAACAGTATGGAGAGTCAAGATCATGAACCCATACATGCCATATTTAAACTTAAATTGAAGGAAATGTATTCCGTTTTATCTATTCGTTATTCAAAATGTTACTTTTATTCTAATGTATTGCTCAGACAAAATTTATGAATTGTGACTTTTTGTCTTGTGACTTTTTGTCCTAAATGTTTTTAATTTAAACTGTGACTTTTTGTCCTGTGACTTTTGGTCCGTGACTTTTTGTCTGTGACTTTTTGTCCTGTGACTTTCTGTCCTACATTTCCTTTCCATACCCCAAAGTGATTATTTATTAACAAAATTGTTCTCGTCTTGATATAGCTAAAATATTGCTGAGTAGACGTTAAACAATATTCAATCAATCAATCAATCATTTATTTTTTTTTATTTTGTTATTTTTTATATTTTTTATTTTTATGTTTTTTGTTATTTTTTTATTTCTTTTCTGTTATGTGTAATACATACAAAACAATCTCACTAGCTAGCTTAATCTTTGTTCTGATTGTAATTTAATCAAAATTTGAGATTACAAACAGGTCACCTGATTGCAAATTACCAGAGAGGGTTTACCTTACCCCACGCAGTTTGCAAAACATGTACCACCCTCAACACCTATATCAATATACAGGTGTTATAGAATTCGACTAGATGACACTTGACATGCAGCAGTAACCTGCATTTAATAGAATATTCAGTTTCAATAAAATCTCAAATGATAAAATGCATAGGATAAAAGTCGCTATTTTTTAAAGTTTAATTTTATTTATTTATATTTACTTTTCATCCTTGTATGACACATTTCAATTTTGTCTTAAAACAAAATTACTGATTTTTAGAAATGTGAAAAAGGAAGGAAATGGGGTAAATGTCAAGGAGACAACATCCCATATCCAGGTTAAAACGACCCAAAACAAAGCATCTAGGGGTCACCGTACGGTCGTCAACACAGTGAGGAACCTCACACCATATAGCAAGCCCTAAATGACCCCAAAAGGGTAAAAAAGTGGATAAATCAATGGAAACAAACCACATCCAATAACCCAAATATCAAGAAACTAAAATTTTATAAGAAGACACGGACAAGTCAATCACCAACATATTCCTGACTTGGGACAGGCGCAAAAATTGCGGCGGGGTTAAACTCGTTTTCTTGGATCCAAACCCTCCCCCTATGTGTGGTAAATGGCTAAAAAATAAATACACAAAAAGACTCGCAGTAAAAATCAAACTAGAAAAAAGTCCAACTTATCACGAGTGTCCTTACAATGAAGTGCATAAAACATGAAGACAATACACAAAGGTACTGTCCGGACAAATGCTCGCAGTTACTGACAGCTAGCTAAGGACATGTGTATTCCAATCCTATATAAATTTGCATTAAGGCAAAATATTTTATTAATCAAAATGTATATTCAAAATACCGATGATATTCTGAGTTAAATACATATTGTTTAAAAAAAAACAAATGAATTTTCTTTTTTTTTACCCTGTTTTGTCACACCTATATGATTTGTACATCAAAAAGGACACCGCTGATTTTGACATGTAAGCGATCCAAAGGTGTGGATATTGTGTCCAGATTACAGGTAAACAGTATGCTATGTAGCAAATGGTATCATAATATAGATAAAATTGTTTTTCTTCGAAAACTTGACAGCATATGAAGATCAATTTATAACGCTTATTTGTGACAATAGATGGTAACTTTACAAAATTATTTAAAATTCTTTAAAAATAACTACACAACATACGATTTTGCGATTTTCGGATGTTGTAGCTTAAATGTCATTTGTTGTTACTGCTTTAAAATTATGTATATCATTGTTCAGGGTTATTCACAATTTCATTTTAAACTTTACCAATTTAACATTAGTTTAAACGGGGCTTATCTACCGGAACTCACCAGTTCACTAACGAACCTAGCGGCGGACACGATAACTAGAGAAAGTGCAACAGTCCCATTTACAGAAACTTAGCTACAAAATTTACAAAAACTATATATGGTACTGAAATTACAGGACTAAATTTAAACAGTAATATCCGACATGAATTGACAGTATTTACAGTAATTTCCGAACTGAATTTACAAAAAATGTACAATAACTTCGGCATTAAAATTATAGTAACTTTGGTACTAAATTTACTGTAATTTCGATATTAATTGATAAATTCATTTTTTCTTTTATTTCTCTTGTTTATATTTGCGGTTTTTTCCACTCAAACCTTTTTAAATCTTAAATGAGAAGGATTCAAAGTCGGCTAAAATTAGCAAGGACTTTTATTTCAACTGGTTACTAAAAATTATGCACTATTTTATAAATATCTGTAATTCTCCCTCGTGTCTATCTGTTAATGCATGAATATTTCAAAGTATATTTAACAGCACTAACAGTTCCAAAATCTTTCACCGGTCTTATTGTACTGTCTGGACAATTTCTAAAATATCTGGACTGACCATCTATACATTTCTATTGAAAATTTCAAGTCAACAGACCCATCACGATAACATTGATCTCGATAACATTTCGACGCCGCCCATTTTTCAATCATGACGTTACTAACGAGGCACGTCATTACTCCCGCAATCCGCTAGAGGCGTTGAATTACGTACACTTCGCCTTAAGCAAAAAATCTTTACCTGGACACTGGACCGTGAAATTGAAGTCAAGATGAAAAGCCATAAGGCAGACTGACATGTACTAACCAAGACCAAGCCATATACCAAATATCATTAATCTGTAGCTTGTAGTTTATTGAGAAAAAGTCGTAAGCAAAGATAACTTATCCTGGACTTAAGCGAAAACCTTAACCTGGGCACTGGACCGTGAAATTGAGGTCAAGGTCAAAAGCCATATGGCAGACTAAGATGTACTAACCCAGACCAAGCTATATACCAAATATCATTGACTTCTAGCTTGTAGTTATTAAGAAACGGACTAAAGCAAAAAAAACTTAACATGGTCACTGGACCGCGAAATATAGGTCAAGGTCACATGATTTTGGGTCCGGCAGATAGGATTCTCAAAGGCTTCTATATAACTTGATTCTACGCCGCCGTCGCCATCGCCGTCATGCTTTACACGCTTATGTCTCGCTTTCCGCGACTTTCGTTACGGCGGGATAAAAAAAAAGAAAAAATGTCGGAAGTGCCACTTAGGACCTAAAAATTCCATGAGGACAAAATACTGACCGACAACGTGTATGTTTTTAGTTACTGCCACTGAATATTTTTTTCGCAACAATTTTTCCAGAAAAAAAGGTTAGAATACAAAAATACCCAAATTGCATGATACACAGTAAATTTTGCTATGATGTATACATGTTTCAAGGAGTGACCTCTCACCAGCAGTAATCGAATCAAATAATAAGGAAAACCATAATCCAAAAATAGTCAATACCAGGAATTTTTATTGGTGAGTATAGCTGACATTTGTTACATTTTTTTGACTTTTGACCTTGGGTATTATTAGTCGATTACTTCGGAAACAGTAATAGATAGATGATCAAATATTATGAGAATACTCAGTATCACAGAACACTACTTCGATGCAAATTTGTGAATTTATTCAACGGCTCTTAGTTTGAGTTGTCTAGAAAGGTTTTTGGTTTCCTTCAATGCTCAATAATCGGAAACGGGAAGTTGTAGTTACCGTGTACTCTCACACTTGAAGTAAGTTTATATATGGCATTAAAATGTCAATGTCGAAGTATTATGATTTGTAATTTTCATATCTAAGTGACAGTATAGGCACCACAAAACAATTGCATGACAAAAACAATATATTTTGACAGGGGTTAACTTGACCTTTAACATTCTTAGTGCCGGATAGACTCGGTTAATAATAATTTGCCAATTATCGACCTCCAAATCTTAAAACCTTTTTTCAAACTCACGGTGAATCTATATCACTCTATCCAAAAGGCGAAACGACATATATATATTTTCTTTTGTTCCAGTCATAATTTTGTACCCTGAGTTCATTTGTCTTTTTTATATATTTTCATCGAGTAAATGGTATTGCAATGTAAAAACGTTGATTTTAATCCATTTTTAGCTCACCTGGCTATGCCAGGGTGAGCTTTTGCCATCACTTGGCGTCCGGCGTCCGTCGTCCGTCCGTCCGGCGTAAACTTTTCATTCAAAGATCTTCTCCTCTGAAACCACTGGGCCAATTGGAACCAAACTTGGTCACAATAGTCCTTGGGTGGTCCCCTTTAAAATTGTATCCGGCATGTCCGTACCTAATCCAAGATGGCCGCCAGCGGGGAACATAGTTTTAACATTGGACCCTATGGGAAAACACATTCAAAGATCTTCTTCTCAGAAACTACCAGTCCAATTATAACCAAACTTAGTCACATTGGTCTTTAGATGGTCCCATCCAAAAAAGGTATCCGGCAGGTCTGTACCTAATCCAAGATGGCCGCCAGCGGGAACATAGTTTTAACATTGGACCCTATGG